>MU842980.1:0-88413 GCA_030867305.1 Colletotrichum zoysiae | reverse complement strand
GGGGGGGGGGTCGTCTTTACCTAGATCGTGGGCGCCAGGGTCGCTAGTTCCAGACCGTCTGGGCGGCGTAAGGGCCTCATCATCAGGCATGATGTTAATACAAATGTAATTGGAAGCTGCAGGACAAAGTTTCTTGGTGGTACGAGCAGGTGAAGCAGCCTGAGAGTTCCCAGGTTATCGATGGTGGGAGGGAATAGGAGTGGATGGTGGAGGGGGAACCTGTCGATTAGCGGATACGTAATGGTGTGGGCCGAACAGCAGACACGATATTCCCAGACTCAAACACTTGGGCCGCTGCAACTCATGTATTAAGTCAGTTTGAGGCGCAGCTGACGGCACACAAGAGAACCAGAAAAATGTGCTTTCCAGTCAGGCTCTTGGGCAGAGAGACCATGACCAGCAGGCTCGCATACATGAGCAGGAACCTGTTCAGCTTCTAGACCTGCCTGTCAAACATCACGTGGGGCAGACCCCGGCTAATTCCGCGCTAACACCAGATAGGCAACTAGTCCCTGTCCTGGGCAGGTACAGCGCGTGGAGGCAAGCAAGAGCCTGAAAGGCTGGACATCAGAAAAAAAAGCTGCCAGCCATCAACAACAGCTTCAGCCTCCGCCAAAAATCAGCAAAGCCTCAATAAGCTCGCGCATATTGGCAGCGAACAATCGACTGCTACTGACAACGAGCAACGTTCTGGAGGCCGATTCGCACCTCAATGCGACGAAGCTGAACTGCACGGCCCACGACTCTCGGATAAAAGCTCCCTTTCGCTGTAGGTAGCTACGAGGATACCTTCAAGTAGGTACCGGCCCGACACATCCCCGACAATCACGAAACTTCGATACAATGTCCTTCAGCTTCGGAAACACGAACGCTACGCCGACGTCGAACAGCGGCTCGACCCCTGCGACCTCTGCGCCGGCATCTGGAGGTCTTTTCGGCGGTGGCGCTGCCTCCAGCGGCAGCACTCCCAGCTTCTCTTTCGGCAACCTGGGAGGCAACAACACAACCGCTGCTGGATCGAGCAGTGGGACGCCAGCTTCGGGTGGGGGATTGTTTGGACAGAAAGCTGGTGATAAACCGGCAGGCGGACTCTTTGGCGCCGCTTCTACGGGCACACCTCCTTCGACTGGAGGTGGCCTCTTCGGGGCCACGCCTGCCAGCGGCACATCATCGACTCCGGCTGCTTCTGGCGGCCTCTTTGGTCAAAATACCGGATCATCTACGCCTAACACATCTGCCCCCGCCTCAGGAGGTCTCTTTGGAGGCGCCGCCGCCTCAAGCGGCACTCCTGCTGCATCTTCTGGAGGATTGTTTGGGGGAAATGCAGCGGCGAAGCCGGCAGCCACTCTTTTCGGTGGCGGGAACGCTGGAAGCTCTACCCCTTCTGGAGGTCTTTTCGGTCAGAATGCTGCGTCGGGCTCTTCAACTGCTCCTGCTCCCGCTTCTGGCGGGGCTCTGTTCGGAGGCATGAACAAGCCTGCATCAAGTACGCCTGCTTCGGCAACCCAGGCAACACCTGCAAAGCCTTTGTTTTCGCTCGGAGGATCGACAACGCCTGCCGGAGCCCCCCCGACTGACGCGAGCAAGCCTGCTGCAGGCGGTCTTTTTGGCGGTGTCACAGCATCCGGTTCTGCAGCCCCGTCGCCTTTTGGTGCTGCGGCAGCCAAGCCGGCGGAGAATAATAACGCAGGTGGTCTCTTCGGTGGTGCTGGACAGTCCAAGCCTGCCTCCACGTCTCAGCCGGCGAGTGGAGGTTCGCTCTTCGGCGGTCAGACGCAGCAGCAACCTGCAGCCAGCGGTGGTCTCTTCGGAGGTCAGAAGCCGGCAACAACTGCGGCTCCCAGCGCTGGTGGACTCTTTGGCCAGGCTGCTACTGGTACTGCTTCAACCCAACCCGCTTCAGGGACCGCCACAGCTTCCGCAGGTGGCGCCTCTTCGCTCTTTGGTGGTGCCAAGCCTGCTACACCTACTACTTCGACACCGCCTGCGTCGTCTGCTGGTGGCCTCTTCGGCGGCAACACATCCTCCACACCAGCTGCAGCGACGACACAAGCTGGCTCTAGTGCAGGTGGACTCTTTGGAAAGCCTGCCGCTACTACATCTGCAACTCCCGCTGCTGCGACGGCCCCTTCTTCGTTATTCGGCGGCCAGACATCTGCAACTCCTGCCAGCAAGCCTGCCAGCGGTGGGCTCTTCGGAGGCGCCGCAGCAACGAGCAGCTCTCAGCTGACAACTACTTCTGCTGCGAATGCGCCGGCGACTACTTCTGCTGCAACCACATCAACACCAGCTACCGGTACTTCCTCATCTGCCGGTGGTCTCTTTGGCGCCAAACCGTCAACACCCGCTGCTGGAGCATCAGCCCAGAACGGCTCTGCCCCGGCTGCCACATCTACCACGACTGGCAACTCAAATACCCTGGCTGCATCCACGACCGGCCCTACTTCTCAGCTCCCTCGCCTGAAGAACAAGTCGATGGACGATATCATCACGCGGTGGGCCTCAGACTTGTCCAAATACCAGAAGGATTTTAAGCACTACGCCACTCAAGTTGCCGACTGGGATTTAGGTCTGGTGGACAACGGCGAGAAGATTCAAAAGCTTTACCTCAACACCTTTGAAGCTGAGAAGGCCAGTCACGAGATTGAGCGTCAGCTCCAGGCCGTTGAGAGTCAGCAGGACGAGCTTGAGGATTGGCTCAACCGCTACGAGTCCGACGTGAAGGAGATGTTCTCTCGCCAGATGGGACAGGGCGAGACTCTGACTGGGCCTGACCAGGAACGCGAGCGCACGTACAAGCTCGCTGAGAAGCTGACCCAGAATCTCGACGAGAAGAGCAGAGACCTGTCCAAGATGGTCAAGGAAATCAACGACATCTCCGGCACCCTTAGCAAGGGCAGCAAGCCTGAGGATCCTGTAAGTCACTGCCCTCTTCCCAACTCATGCTTGGTTTTATTTCTAACGCACTTCCAGCTGAGCCAGATTGTCCGTGTTCTCAACGGCCACCTTTCGCAACTCCAATGGATCGACACCAATGCCGCATCCCTGCAGGCCAAAGTGTCTGCTGCGCAGAAGGCGAACAACAACCTTGGCAGCCAGTACGGAGCACCCGAGACGGATGCGGCGGAGAGCTTTTACCGATCTTACATGGGTCGACGATGAACGGGGCTTGGACAGCGACATTGGGTATGAGGATTTTTGTTTTGTTTCAGCAGCACACATGAGAGAAGAATGTTGAGAATATGGGAATTGACATGGAAAGACTCGGATCCCCCGGAGTCAATAATCACTCGGGCAAGGCTCCAAAAAGATCACTTGGCATTGAGTGGGATGGTTAAAGCGCCGTAAGAGTGCGTTCCATCATACAAACGTACATGTACATTAGCCTAGACTGTGCGGGTGAATACCAGGTGTTGATTGACATGACAACTTTGAATTTTCCTTGAAATGGTGCTCGCGTTTTACGCGACTCTGCTGCATGCGCCGGCTTCCCCCTTCCACACGTTTCAGCGTACACGGTCTCCTCGCTCGCCATTGGTATTATTGCAAATGCATTCTGTTTCTGGGTTTAGTTGTGCTCGCCGCCCTGGTTCTTGGTGATTTCGTCGCTGTCGGTTCAGTTAGCAAGTCAAGCTCGAGATTGAGGGCGACGTCATGTCCAAAGGGTGTGGGGGCGGGTGACGAACATGTGGTCGGACAGCTGCTTGAGGTGGGCCTGCTGCTCGGCGAGCTGCTTCTTGAGCTCGAGAAGCTTCTCCTTCTCACGCTGGCGGATGGCGTAATCCTCGTTCGCCTTCTCGCGCTTCTGGAAAGCGTCTCTGGGAGTCCAATTGTTAGTTCCTGCAACGCTCGAGGTGATGCTGGAGCGGGAGAAGTTGCTGGGCGTGCACAGGGCAGGGAGGTTGGGGGGAGAAGTCAAACTTACCCGCCTCCGTACTTGGAGGGAGCTCCAGTGTCGCCCTCGGCCATGGCGCGGGTGGTGGTGCTAAAGGCAGCTCTGGAGGCGAGAGACAGAGGACGAGCGGCAGCCTTGGTGGCAGCGATGCGCATCATTTTGAAGAAATCTTTTCTTGCAAGGTGTTGAATTAAATTGAATCGAGAGGTGTTGTGGTGTTGTAGAAGAAAGAGGTTATGCTGACCGATGACGATGGGTGCTAGGTAGTCGACGGGTTTTGTGATAGGTTGGATTGTGGAGAGAGAGCCTGGAGTAGCTCGGGAAAGGGAATGCTGATTAAATGCTATTGGACGGGGGGAGGGGGGGGAGGTGATCTGATTCTTGGGAATGAGCTGATGAGAGCTTTTGCTCTGCTTCGGCCGCCTTCTCTCACAGGCAAGTACGGAGGTACGGGAATGTGATACGTCATCAGCTGTAGAAGCAAGGTATTCTGCTAACATGCACTACCGGCATTTCTCAGCTCAGCGGAGGAGAATAGGTATGGACCAAGCACCTCTGTCCTTCTTTTCTCGGACCACCTGCATTCAAAAGATCACCCGCTAGTCACCAAAATAACGACTTGCTGCTCACTGCTGTATCTTTGGGGCTGGCCGTGTTGGGAGACGCAGACGTGGGGCATCCGCAAGATCCGTGGACTTACAACGCCCCTGGTGGATGCCGAAGATTGTTGCGCCATGCTGGGATTCGAAGCCTCTGACCCCCGTCTATCGAGTAGTCATTATCCTCGTGATGCTCTACCGGACTGATGTACAAGAGCATCGTACATGACGCAGGTCGATACTCGCGATTCCAAAAAACTCTGTCGCCGATTGTCACCCAAGTATTACTGTCTGTCTACTGGATAGTTCCGACCCGGATCGACTTGTCGGAAACGACAAGGCTGAACTTCGACCACGACTGGGATGCCCCCCGGGCCACCGGGTTGGGAGAAGCTCGGGAGATCTGTCGGTTCAAGATAGTCGGCCGAGGAGAAGGGTGTGCCCGGTGATTGTGGTGCGGCGGTCTTAGGCTTTGTCTCGCCAAGAAACTGACGTAAGGCGTTGTGCTTTCCAGTGGAGTGCCGAAGCCGTACAGGACAGCATGGTCCAGTACCGTGGGCCACGGGTGTAAGTGCTGCCTTGGCTCACCCGAGAACAACGTTCAGTTCCTACTGAAGGGGAAAGAGGAAGAGCAGGATCGGGTATTCAGAGTACGAATACGGCTCACCCTAGAAAGGTAGCAGGAATTGTGTATCTACCTAACCATGGTTCCAAGAAGCAGAACAGCGTGGGACCGAACAATCTGACAAGTACTTGTAAGTTGTCTGGCAATGTTGCCTGAATTCAAAGGATCATCAGAGCACGATTGGCTGCGCTGCACGACTGCATGAAAAGAAGAGACGAAGTGGGATGATGAGACAGGAAGGAAAGGGGCGACTGTCGTCAGGCTTTTGCGTCGGGAGTTTGTTCATAACACGCCGTAAGCCTGTATAGGTGGTAGGTAGGTAGGGTGCAGCAGGAGCAAGTGTTCTGCAAAGCAGCCGAGATATGGGCCTGACAGCTGACTTTGGGCCAGAGAAAGTGAAGCCAAGATAGGTGCTATGTACGATACACACAGTGACGTGAGCAACAAGGTCAAGCAAGGCAGGACGAGTTGAGGTCAGAAGAGAGTCAAGTGTGCTACTCTCCGTCGGGTGCCTTGGATTAGGGGGTCAGGTGGTGGAATGCATGGACTAAAGTGTACCTGGATTCAAGGCCGACCTGCGACTGCTGTTAATGGGTCGGGGAAGGAACGCACTGGCGAGACGGAAACCCAGGAAAGGGCGGGAAGCCTGCCAAAGTACCGCCGTGTAGCCCCCCACTGCCTGTCGCAGAGTCAGGGTTGGCAGCGAGTTGCGTAGTCGCTGGCAGTATAGGCGCATTTGGAGGGTTTGGAGAGGCTTTCGGGGCGCTTGAGGGGGTATCTCCCAACGTCTGTCAGCCGCACAGCACAGCCGCGATACCTGACAATACCCCAGGATCGACTCACGTGAGTCGTCCATTCCAGGGCTAATACCGAGATGGGAACAAAACAGAAGGGCCCATCTGCTACAGTGTGGATGCGGCAAGGGGATTGGTTGAGACGCCTCTTGCTGGGTGACTGGCCAGGCAGTGGCTCATCACTGTTCCTGCCCGTCGTCCGACCAGTCAAGTCGGGTGCCGTCCAGTCCAGTTGGTGCGGTGCCACCCTCCCCCCCCTTGTCGCCTTGCCTTGTCTTTGGCCCGGGCCACCTCACGTATTGTGCAGTCCAGAGCCCCTTCCTCAATTTCCATCCATCACCTTTTCGTCTCATAACTTCTCAACTTCCAAACCCTCTCACTACCTTTTGCAAATCGTCCAACAACCGCCTCGATTTACCATTCTTCACGCTCTCTTCCCCTGCTCCGAACCAACTCGACTCTCGACACGGGATCCAATCCATTGTCACTCATCCATCGTTCCACCAGAACATCCCCGCCGACCTCAAAACATCGCACCAAAAGGTACGTGGTCCCCTCCCCCCCCCCGTGCCCCCTCTGTCGTCATCGCATCCCTCGCCGCAATCTCCTTCGACCGATCCTCAACAGCCGGTAATGGCCCATGTACGCCAACCGCTTGACGACGATGCCCTTCATGCCTCGTGCTGTACTCGATTGATCGCCTCACCGACCCTGCGCACCCTATCTTGGCTGGTGAGGCGCAAAACCCCACCAGGAGCGGGGAGCCTCAACCGAGTGATGAAGTCAGCGAGGCGCATACGCCGCGACTAGTCCCCTTACCTCTGAATTCACCAGCCTGCTCTCGCGACGTCAATAACTCATATTTGCTCGTCCCCTCCCCCTAAAATACACATTCACCAGCTGCCCGGAGCGCATTCGTGGCTTCCCCTCTTTTGCTACATGTGCTAATCAACCATCGCGTTCCAGATAACCAATCGTCACAATGGGTCACGAAGATGCTGTGTACTTGGCCAAGCTTGCTGAGCAGGCTGAGCGCTACGAGGGTACGTGGTAATCGCCGCTCGAGACCGATGGATACAAACTGATGACTGGACTTGCAGAGATGGTCGAGAACATGAAGATCGTCGCCTCTGAGGATCGTGACCTGACCGTTGAGGAGCGCAACCTCCTCTCTGTTGCCTACAAGAACGTCATCGGTGCCCGCCGTGCTTCGTGGAGAATCGTCACCTCCATCGAGCAGAAGGAGGAGTCGAAGGGCAACTCTTCCCAGGTTGGCCTCATTAAGGAGTACCGTCAGAAGATCGAGGCCGAACTCGCCAAGATCTGCGACGACATCCTTGATGTCCTCGACGCCCACCTCATCCCCTCCGCCAAGTCTGGCGAGTCCAAGGTCTTCTACCACAAGATGTAAGCGTCACTGTGTCAGTTGGAATACCCCATTCATGACTGACCCCCGAACAGGAAGGGTGACTACCACCGCTACCTCGCCGAGTTCGCCGTTGGCGACCGCCGCAAGGACTCCGCCGACAAGTCCCTCGAGGCTTACAAGGCTGCCACCGAGGTTGCCCAGACCGAGCTCCCCCCTACCCACCCCATCCGTCTCGGCCTTGCCCTCAACTTCTCCGTCTTCTACTACGAGATCCTCAACGCCCCCGATCAGGCCTGCCACCTTGCCAAGCAGGCTTTCGATGATGCTATTGCCGGTTCGTACCATGATCACTGCTCGGGATCTGTACACTTGACTGACAATTGGCCTACACAGAGCTTGACACCCTTAGCGAGGAGTCGTACAAGGACTCTACCCTCATCATGCAGCTTCTCCGTGACAACCTGGTAAGACTTGCTTCCGGCCAATATCAATGTTATATCGCTGACGCATATCTAGACCCTCTGGACCTCTTCCGAGGCCGAGCCCGCGGCGTCAGGCACTGCTGACGCCCCCGCCAAGGAGGAGGGTACCACCGCCGAGGCGCCGGCCGCCGGCGCCTCTGAGGAGCCCAAGGCTGAGTAAGGGTTTTGATGGTCTCGTAGCATTCTGCTGTTCCTCGCCGGATTTGGGTGGACTGGTGTCTACGGAGTGTGGACTGGAGATTTCGTTTTTGCGAATCGGCATCGTTTAGGCAATACACACAAGAGTTGTGAAGGGGTTGATTCTTCCTAGCACTGGTCTGGCTGAGGGCTAAAGAAAGAGCATTTTGGAGGTCGATTGCACCCACGTTTGCTTTTTTAGACTCTAATGCAAGACCGTCTGGACAACAACAAAAAAAGACTAAAATTGCTTTCAAAGAAGCACATTCGACAAACAGACAGTATGGAGCGGTTTCTGTGCGACGTAGATGCATGACCGTACAGTTGCCATTTCCTTGAAAGTGCGTCGAACTCGGTCAGGGGCGGCAGTCATTGCAAGACAGGTCTTCCTCTGCAGAGTTAGTTTTGGTATAAAACAACAACCAACACTGAAATAGACCGAGAGAGCAATATGTCGTGGAGAAGTATGAGAAGAAAAAGCCAACTGTCAGAATTCACAAGAGAATGCCATAAAGATGGAGGTCCAAAACGAAGACAGAAACGGTAGGTACAGGAACGATATGAAATAAGTGCATTATGCCGGTGGTCCACCCGGCCTGTAGGCTGTTTAGAGCTTGATCTTCGCAAGGTCCAAGAGAGCCCAAAACGTCAAGGCCCAGTAAAACCAAGCAAACCCGCCAAAGGACCCGGCCAGCAAAAAGCCTACACGCGGTTTCTTCTTTTCAACCTCGACATTTTCACTCGTTTGGTTTTGATGGAAGGCAAAGCCTGGTTATGCCAAAGTCGATAGCGGCCCCTCGCTCAATACTGTACGTGACGAATCAACAGGTCATCTTGATACGTTTTTGCCACTTGTGCATCCTTCGCAATTGGAGAAAGCCTTCACTCGGGCCGGAAATATGAAAATAGACGAATGAGTAAATTCTTCGCCTTTTCGTCTTCATAACATTAGACCTCAATCGTCCGAGATTATGGCGAAGTGGACCTTCATCCAGAGACTGCAGTCCTGACAGCCCACAAGAAGCTCCCCGTTCTCGCCAGCCTCCTCCAGGTCCGCCTCCGTGAACAGAAACCCACGCGGGTTTCCACACCGGCAGCTGCGGTACCAGCACTCGGCGTCCGGGCCGCCACTTTCGTCGAAATCGAGGTCGTCGAGGTCGACGTTCTCTATGCCGGTCTGGAAGGCCTGCTCGCCGCGCTTGAGGCCTTGGTTGTTGGGCGCGAGGTCGAGGGACCTATCGTACTCTGCTCTTGACCTTGGGTCCGAGAGGACCTTGTAGGCCGTAGAGATTTGGTCGATTGTAAAGGCGGTGTTGCCGGTATGAGAGTTGTTAAATGTTACTGATGCAGTGTTCGGGGTCTGGACTTTCTTGTATTTGTCAGGGTGGTTTTGGAGGAGGGCGCGGTGATAGGCCCGCTTGATGATCTGCTGCGGCTCCGCCGCCTGTTCCTGCAGGAGTTTGCGAGTGATGCCCAGAATCATGTAGTATGTATGACCTTCACCTGGGTCGACGGGTGAAGGGCTCATGGTGAGCGAAAAGACAGGCGTAGCGGACAAGACGCCCTCTCAAGTTGAGTTGAGCACTGTCGTGGGTTTGTAAGTGAAAATTTGTGGCGAATCGGAGACCGAGAAGCTTGGTTCTGAAGAGATCACGTGAGGAGTTCGAAAATATCAAAAAAGCTGACTTTTGTTGCAGAAAAATTGAGGCAGCGGCCCGTGGAGCTACGTTCACACATGGATCGGTACTGAAGACACTCGTCCCATGGTATCCATGAACTGTTTCAGTCTTGGATGGGGAGCATGCCACTCGGCCGCCGAAGGGAAGAGGGGCGGCCTGGACATTGAAGAGGGATCGCATGGTGTTGCAAGTTGCTGAATTCGTTTCTTGTACATGATAATACATGGTATATGTACACCGTCTATGGTATTCGACGCATCGTAAGTGAAGAAAAGGCCAAATAGATCGCTTATTTGGGGAACCTTGTCCAGTTTCGCTTTCCAACCTGATGCGTGATGTCAGCAAGCGGTCGTCGAGGGTCGGCCAATATTCATGGAAAGTAACTTACCTTCTTCCACTCCTTGATCAACTTCGGCATCGCCAGAATAGCCTCTCTCCTCTTCTCCATTCTGTACCGCACAGTCAGTATCCATCCCTCGACACAAGACTCGAGCCCCAGCGAGTCGTCGGCCAGACACAAGACACGCATACCTCGGTTGCACCATTCTCTCGTGAATCTTTCCCTTGACCTTTTGTCCCACACCAGTACCCTTGACCTGGAGACCGTGCTCGACGCGGCGGGCGATCCTGTACTCGGTGCCCTTCACGGTCGGAGGCAGCAAGTCCTCGACACCATGCTGGCGTGCAAGCTTGACAATCTCTGCCTGGCGGCGCAGTGAGTAGACGGGGTCGTGCCACTTGCCCGTGACAGGGTGCTTCTGCGACTCGAAGGGGTTCGGCGTAATCTCTTGAAAGCCCGTCTTCGGGACTGTCACGCCGGCGGGCAGGATCGAGGCGGGTGGCCAGCGGGCAAAGAAGCGCTGGAGCTGCTGAGGCAGGGCCTTGGCCAGCTGAATGTACTGTTCTGCGGCGGCCATTTTCGGAGGGGTGCGCGTGGTAGAGCAGCGTTTTAATACGTCCTCCGGTGCAAGCGCTGGGGCATTGCCGTTTCGTCGAGCAGGTAAAGGGATTCGGAGGGTCGATCAACTGAAGGGCAAGCTCTCTCCTTCGCCGTTCGGGATGCTCGATTAATTGCTGCAGGACAAATTTGGGAGCCCAGCCTTGACCCACCCCTGTATGTGCCTGACAGGGGGGTTTAGCTTAGAGCGGGAGGCAAGATTTGCCGAGTGTCATCGCATCTGATTGGATCGCATTTATGTGGCGGCCTCAAGTGTGGCGCATTTCACAGCCTTCTCTGCCTCTCCACGATGCTGCGTGTATTACAAAATCAGTCCAGACCTTTCGATGTTCTGAAATCTAAGGATCAGAGACCCAAGCTTAGTACTCATAAGGAGAACACATCCCCCCGTTCTTTCAATCAAGGTTCCGAAAGAAAAGGGTCGCGCGCAGCTTCAAGGTTCAACCTCCATTCGGTGCTGGTACGTACCCATCGCCGTACCCATCGCCGTACTTAACGCTGGCCATCTCCCACCCAAGATCTTCCTCGACCAAACCCACCCATTTTTGTTGGGGTCACATCACCGATAGCCAATATGAGTACCAACCAGACGAGAAAGACGCCGCTCGACCTCGAAGAGATACTCAAGAAGAAGAAGGCTGCCGACGCCGCGGCATCGAAGCTACGATTTATACCAAAGAAGGAGAGGGAACGACAGGCAGCAGAGAAGGCGAAACAGGAGGAGGAAGAGCGCAAGCGCAAGGCAGAAGAGGACGCGAAAAAGAAGGCCGAACTCGAGAGGAAATGGGCTTCTGAGGCGAACGGCAACGCCGTCAACGGAGCACAGAATGGAGCCGGCGGTAGGATACCCACGGGCCCGAAGGCCATGCACACCACTGAGGGCGGCCGGGGTCCTGGGGGCCGAGGACGCGACAAGCAAGAACAGCGAAAGGCGTCGACAAAGGACGGAAAAGAGAAGAAGTCTGCCGAGGCGATCGAGGCCGAACTGTTGCGCAACCGGTATCTGGGCCCCGAGGTCAATAAGCAATCGAACTTCTCGGTGAAGAAGAAGCGGAAGAGGGCGACGGAGTTTAAGTTTGAGTGGGACGCCGAGGAGGACACTACGCTCGATGACCCCATCTACGAATCAAACAGCACGACCCTGAAATCGTACACGTTCGGCAGCTTGTCCGGCGAGTACAACGAGGAGGCAGAGGAGATTGCTCGTCGACGGGCACGGATGATTGAAGAAAGAGACCGCGAGTTCGGAAAGCAGCGCGCAAAGGAGTTCATGGAAGATTTCTACAGGGCACGAGAGAAGGCGAAGGAGCGCGCTGACAGGTCGGGCCTCGGCAAGCACTGGACGAAGAAGGCCCTCTCGGAGATGCGGGAACGCGACTGGAGAATCTTCAAGGAGGATTTTGGCATCGCTACCAAGGGCGGTCAAATCCCCAACCCGATGCGCAGCTGGGAAGAGTCAGGCTTGCCGCGCCAGCTGTTGAACATTGTAGACAGGGTTGGCTACAAAGACCCTTCGCCTATTCAAAGAGCAGCTATCCCGATCGCGCTGCAGGCCAGAGACCTCATCGGTGTGGCCGTCACAGGTTCCGGTAAGACGGCAGCATTTCTGCTGCCGCTGCTGACCTATATCCAAGACCTGCCGCCCCTGACGGAGCTCAACAAGAATGACGGAGCATACGCCCTCATTCTGGCGCCGACGCGTGAACTGGTACAGCAGATCGAAACGGAAGCCCACAAGTTCGCCGACCCCCTGGGCTTCAACGTTGTCAGTATCGTGGGCGGTCACTCTCTGGAGGAGCAGGTGCATGCGTTGTCTCGTGGTGCCGAAATCATCGTCGCCACCCCTGGTCGTCTGGTGGACTGTATTGAGAGACGGCTTCTCGTCCTGTCACAGTGCTGCTACGTCATCATGGATGAAGCCGACCGAATGATCGATCTCGGTTTCGAGGAGTCAGTGAACAAGATCCTCGATGCGCTGCCCGTATCCAACGAGAAGCCAGACACGGACGATGCGGAAAACGCCCAACTGATGCAGAAATATCTCGGCGCCACAGATAGATACAGGCAGACAATGATGTACACGGCTACGATGCCGCCGACGGTCGAAAAGATTGCTAGGAAGTACCTCCGGCGTCCCGCCATCGTTACAATTGGCAATGCCGGCGAGGCCGTTGAGACTGTGGAGCAAAGGGTCGAGTTCGTGTCGGGAGAGGACAAGAAGAAGAAACGCCTGCAGGAGATCCTAGGCGCGGGAGACTTTGCCCCGCCCATCATCGTGTTCGTCAACATCAAGCGCAATTGCGATGCCGTTGCGCGCGACGTCCAGAGAATGGGCTACTCGGCGGTTACGCTCCACGGAAGCAAGACGCAGGAGCAGAGAGAGGCGGCGTTGGCCTCGGTGCGCAACGGGCAGACGCAGGTTCTCGTGGCAACGGACCTGGCAGGAAGAGGTATCGACGTGCCGGACGTCAGTCTCGTCATCAACTTCAACATGGCAACCAACATCGAAAGCTACACGCATCGCATCGGTCGTACGGGTCGCGCGGGGAAGAGCGGTGTGGCAATCACATTCCTGGAACAGAGCGACTCGGACCTGTTCTACGACCTCAAGCAGATGCTTTCCAAGAGCGCCATCTCTCGGGTGCCCGAGGAGCTTCGGCGGCACGAGGCCGCGCAACAGAAGCCGCAGCGAGGAGGAGGTGGCGGCGGCAACAAAAGGGCAGGGGGTGCAGAAGAGGCGACAGGGAAGGGGGGCCAGTGGGGTGCCTAATGTAGTGCAGCGCTATGGGTGACTGTTGCATGGCGGGTGGATGAAGGATGAAAGGACTCAGTGGTGGCCATCGGATAGAGACTGAAAAGTGGGATATCCTGCGGGTTCTGCCAACTCGAGAGATTATCTTGATAATCTGATCTGATAACAAAAATTATATCCGAGCGATAATCGTCGGCGCATCGGGCCTTGGCGTCTGCCTCTGGGTATTCTTGCCGTGTTCCTTTCTTACGACCACACCCTTTCTTTAATACAAAAGTTTATTGAAGCGTAGGGTATACGTTTCGCAGCACAGTGCTCTGGCAGCTTGGCAATTCAGTTGGCTCTTCAGACGGTAAGAGAAATAAAAGAAGAAAAAGCTTGCATTCATCGTCAATAAGTCGGTTTGCGCTGACACACTTCCATTACTGATGGCGGGACGGTTGTGAAGGAATCCAAACATCGCGCTGAGTGTTCGGGTGGCGTCCGATCCGACTAGGTAAGTGGC
Source organism: Colletotrichum zoysiae (assembly GCA_030867305.1). Lineage (NCBI taxonomy): Eukaryota > Fungi > Ascomycota > Sordariomycetes > Glomerellales > Glomerellaceae > Colletotrichum > Colletotrichum zoysiae. Next base: position 74,578 of record MU842980.1, on the reverse strand, counting down.
CCCACTCACTACAAAATGGCAACGGCCGCCCGCTCCCATCTTGGTCTGATGTTAGGGCTCCGGGATGTTCTGGGTCTGATAATAAGCGGCCTTTGGACCTGCCGCAGGACAGAACGAGTAAGAAAATGGAGGGAGGGAAGAGAAAACCCCATGTTTGCGCAGGGCGGCATAAGAGTTTTTGCAACCCAATGCTGGTCTTACTGCGCCCAACCCCCACCGCCTTGGTAGATAGGTACTGAGTACTAGGTAGAGCACGAGTACCTACTTACAGAGAGGCAATTACCGCATTGGTGTTCCGCTCGGCGCCCGCACCTTCACCGATTCTTTCACATAGGAGGCAGGACGTCGAAATATAAACCCCTAACCAAGCGCCAGTTGTAAGTCTTGAGCTGGCGGAGTCGGACCGCTCGACAACAACCACCCCTCGGTAAACCGCCTGCTTAGAGGATCGACAGAAGTGACACAAGAGTTGTCAGCCTGCGGTGCCTCCGAGGCCAGCTCCCTAAACCGTTCCTGGTATCAGTGGGTCTTTTTTCGTGGAACCGGAAAAAAAAAAAAGAAGTCTGGGCTGCGCTTGCTGGGTGACACACCGTGACGCTGAGCTGCCTTTTCTCGCTTTGCCCCGCGGTGCACCCCATCTCGTCGCCCGCTTACCGCATGGTCAGCTTACCGCATGGTCATCCCACCTCCCTCATTCAACGCAACAACAAGGGGGAGCAGTGAAGGACAGTGCTGAATAGACTTCCTGTTCAACAGACGTCCTGCACTTGCTCCTTTCTGACAATTCGTTTTGCTTGTCGCCCTTGGTCTGGTTCGAGTCTGCCCGAGCACGCTTCGAAAGCTGCGCGATATCCTCCAGTGATACGGACGGTGCTCCACGGGCGAGAGACGACAAGCGAGCGGTACTACCTTCCTTCCCTCCCCCTCCTCTTCATTCACCGACCTTTGAGAGGAAAGCTGGGGGAGCGACCTCGTGCCCTTCTAACGACGACCTCAAACACCTATCTCGCGGCCCGACTCGTCACCACGATGGACTCAGCAGCGGCAGCAATGGAGATTCCCCACCACGACGTGCCGGTCTCTTTGAAGAAGAGCCGTACTGCAGCTCTGGAGGCAATGGAGGATATTGTTTACGGATCTGTATGTTGTGCGCAATTTCTCAGAGGAAGCTAGAGTCCATCGCTAACGAGACCTTCCCTCTCCAACCAGGTCGCCGGCGTCGTCGGAAAATACATCGAGTACCCCTTCGACACAGTCAAGGTCCGCCTCCAGTCCCAACCCGACAACCAGCCGCTCCGCTACAAGGGCCCTCTTGACTGCTTCCGCCAGTCCATCAAGACTGAGGGCGTCCGCGGGCTCTACCGCGGCATTAGTGCGCCGCTGGTTGGTGCTGCCCTCGAGAACAGCAGTCTGTTCTTCTTCGAACGCATCGGCCGCGCCGCTGTATACTCCTCCGGCTGGACGCCCCAGGGCCAGCAACTGTCCCTCTCCGCGCTCTGGTTCACCGGTGCCTTCTCCGGCTTCTTTACGTCTTACGTCCTCACCCCAGTCGAGCTCGTCAAGTGCAAGATCCAAGTTTCCCCTCGGTCTGACGGCGTGGCAGCGCCGCAGTTGCGCCCACTGCCCGTCATCCGTGAAATCTACCGCCATTATGGCATCATGGGATTCTGGCACGGGCAGATGGGCACCCTCATCCGAGAGTCGGGCGGCTGCGCGGCGTGGTTCGGCAGCAAGGAGACGGTGACCAAGATGTTCCACGTCATGAATGGGCGGGCGGTGAAGACGCAGGCTGAGAGAGACGCGTTGGCGTCGAACCCGTTGCCGCTGTGGCAGCAGGCGCTGGCCGGCGCCTCGGGCGGCGTGTCGTACAACTTCCTCTTCTTCCCTGCCGACACGATCAAGTCGCGCATGCAGACGGCGGCCGTCGGCGACGCGGCGCGCGGGAGGACGTTCTGGCAGGAGGGCGCGGTGCTGTGGCGGCAGCATGGGCTCAAGGGGCTGTATCGGGGGTGCGGCATCACCTGTTTGCGCTCAGCGCCCAGCTCGGCCTTCATTTTCATTGTTTTCGACGGCCTCAAGCGACACTTCCCCCTGCAGTAGATTTTTCTTTTTCTTCCACGATTCTTTATATATTCTAGACTCGGGGTGGTTGGTGGTCGCGGTAGTTGCAATGGTACAAAGGTTGGGCTTTTCGATTTTTGGCTGGCACGGCATTTAGAGGCGCAACAGGACAGCTTTGGTTCGTTTATACATGCATCTACATACTGGGATGATGTGGCTTGGATAGACGGATAGTGATCATGAAAAGTTGGAGAAGGATGCAAGCGTGGATTATTCTTGCTATTCTTGACATGGCGTTAGGCCGTTCCAGTGTATGGATTCACACGACTTTGGTGGCGTTCCTTTAAGAGCTCTCGCAGCCCGAATTACGGTAAATAGATCGAAGACGGCCCCATGACGGCTTGTCGTTCTGGTATCCGGACTGCCGACGACCCAGCGTGTTGACTCATAAAGAACGGCGACAAGAGCGAGTGTTTATTTACTGGTTCATCGAGAATGCTTGACAGACGATGTCCATGCGCTTGAGCTTGACTCGGCTACATCTCTCTGGTAGGACAGATACATAACGAAACACTCAAAGGTCCAGCATCTCCAACGAGTAAATCGGCTTCTACCTAGGCGGGTACCGTACATGAAAGTCGACATCGTCCTGGTGGTAAACTCTCGAAACGACAGGGGCTGTGATGCAAGTGCCTGCTGCGCGCGACGCTCCTCGATCCAAGATTGGCGTCTTCTTTAGATGGCGAATGCTAGGAGACGAGGGTTTCTCTCTCGGAGCCCCCGGATCTAAGCGGGCTAGCTCGTCGCGCGGGATAGGGCCACGACGGTTTCCCGTCACCGGCCCATGACGGGATTCTGCGTGTCTCCGTTACCGATGGTCTTGGCCCAGGAAAACAAGCCAGAGGAAATCGTACCGCAACATAGGTACACAGCGTGACGGAATTGGAGGAAGTACTTGCTCTGCTTCACAGCAATCACTAATGCTGTTTAAGAAGCCGGGCTGCCTGCTTCTTCAAGTCCTTAATCTAACAGTGTGTATCTTCAAGCCCGGATTCAACAAGGGCGTTTTTTGGGGCAACTTGGCTCGAACTTTCTGGCCGTCTCTTGATGTCGAGAAGGAAAAGAGTTATCCAGCCAACTCAACTCACTTGTCGACGGACATCAACACGACACAGTCTTGACCAAGTGCAAACCAAAAACTATGGGGCCTCCTGGAACTGGGTACGATCATCCACGTCAGGAAATCCAAAAAGGTGATAAGTACCATTTCTTGATGCTAAACTGATAAACATGCTTCCACCAGCCGTAAACTCCATTCCCATACTTACAACGCAACTCCCTCCTCATCCTTTGTCTCTTTCAGGCCCACAACACCGAGACAGCTGCGGCACTAATGCTTCTTGTCCGCAGCGGCGGCAGCGCGCTCTTCAGCACCCTTGATGTCCCAGTCGTTCAGATACCCTGCGCCCGCGCAAAGGTAGGTCGCGAAGGAGAGCCAGCCGAGGTAAGGGACGAGGCAGGCGCCGGCGACGGTGTCGACAGAGCCCCAGAGGTAGGTCAGGTAGGTGTTGACACCGAGGAGGGCGACGATGTCGACGGTGGCCTCGATAGGACGCTTGAGGCCGAAGAAAAGGGGCATCCAAATAAGATTGAGGCCCAGCTGGATGGTGTAGAGGGTCGCGCCCTGCTTGGTCATGTTGATGTGCTCGATGGAGGAGAACGGGGATAGACCGGCGTGGGTAGCACGGTGGGCGGCGTAACCCATCAAACTGCAATTTGACATGTCAGTTTTGGTGGTATTCGAGGGGAAGAGCAACAGGTGTGCGGGCTGGCTTTACCCATAGAGTAGGGTCCATGCCGGACCAAAAACCCATGGGGGAGGGCGGTAGGGCGGGTTCTTGATCGCGCCGTAGGTCTTTTGGGTGGTTTTGGCTGTTGATGGTATCAGTTACTGCGGCTGTGTCCGAGAGAGTTTCCGAGGTTTCTTGAAGCACGTACGTCGCGTAGAGTAGCCGACGGCGGTTCCCAAGGCTATGGGGAGCAGGATCGAGGCCGCGGCATTCTCGAAGACCTGGTGGGGCAAGGTCAAGGCAGGGATGAAGGTAGTCATGTTGCCGAAGTTGGTCAGTGACGGTCCTAGGTGTGATGGTGTATACCGACTGTAAACCAGATGTCAGAACGAGGGTTTAAACGTGGTTTTAAGGTAAAATGTCAGCCCATATGGATCATGCACTGAGATGAGCTTCGGGGCGGGTCCCAGTCCGAACTGCGAGGGAGCTATGCTTTTGCAGGACTATGACGCAATGCACCGGGCTGCCCGCGAACAACTTTCATTGCGACGCTGTTCATAGAATGGAATTTGGGACGTGACCCTAAGGATATGACCAAACTTACTTTTCCCAGGTTCTTTCCACTGGCATAAAAGCGATTGGGCTCAAGAAAAGAAATTTACAGCAATGTCACGTTGGTGGTATTCTAAGATGGCGGATGGAATCCCCGTTCCTCAGATGGACGTGTTCCTGTCGCTCTGCAGGGGTCTTCAAAGCTCTATGGATCGCTGGGGATCGATCGGTCGCCGTTTACCGCAGCTCCAGCATTTTATCCGGCCAAGTTGATCCGCCGGCTGCGACCAGCTGTGTACCCTCGGTCGAGACGAGGTCTGCCGGCAACCACCTACCTACCTAGGGTGCTAAGGGAAGGTACAGCTCTTCACTATCTGCAGCTACGCTAAGTAGGATCACGACCATCGCCTTCTTTCAATATTACACCAACACGACATATACAGCTTGCAAAGAGGCCCCCAAAGGCCAATTGATCCAAAACAACTCTAACCAGCAGCAACAAAGCTTCCAAACCCCGATTGCTTTATGCGAAACACATATGCACTTAGGAGTGCTGACACTGCTGCCGAAGATCCTCCGATACAGTACTAAACCCGTTTTGGTCTTTAGTGGACCCCCTTCCTTCCCTTCCAGCCGCCTCTTTGTTCCATCCTGGCATCTCTGTCTCGTCGCCCTTTGGGTAAGCCTACCGTCTGCCATCTTCACTTCGTGCATCCCAAAGTCCTCCTCAGCTTTGGATCACGACAATCTACCGCGTCTCATCGTCGAGGCATTCGCTCTCGCAACCGAAATAGTTCGTTTCCCCCTTTCTTCCTGCATCATCTTTACTTGTCACGGCCCTATTGTTCCCTACAATCACTCGATTCAATTCAGGAATCCCCCATTATTGCCTGCCTTCCCTCCCCCCGACGACCCTTCTTACTCTCCCGTCTGACTCCCTGTTCAACTCCTCCCCCCGTCTGTCAATCATTCTCAGCTGGGCATTATTTGGCGCTATATCATTTCTTCTCTCGTTTGCGCCCTCATCATTGCCGTGACGAGCCGGTTTTCAATCATCTTTGCTCTTTGGCAATTGCACCGCTTTTACTATTGCCACCACCCCAATTCTCAATTCTTTCTCTCTTCTCTCGTTTCCCTCAGAAGCCGCCCAGTATCCCACCTGCAGAATGATTTCTAACCGCAATCATGTTGCCAAACAACAGGCTTCTTCCTCCTTTTCTCCTTCCGATCGAACAAGCAGGCAAAGTCACATGAGCAGCAGGCACGCAGCTACCCGACGCGGACGCGATACTTGATTCAGCTTGTGCGGCAATTTCAAATCGATCAAAGACGACAATCGCATACCGTAATCGCTTTGCCGCGACGGACGCAACATGGATTCGTACTCTTCGCACCGAGACTCCGCGCGCTCGCCGGGCGACAGGACGTGGAGCAGTCGCGACGACCCGCGAATCAAGGAGGAGCGGGCTGATACCTTCTATCGTGGTAGATCTCCTGGTGCGTACAATCCTCTACCCACTCACCCGCTTCAATTGGCTTTTTATATATAGAAAACCTCGACGCTAAGGCTGGTCGTTGTTGCATGCATTTGACAGCTGCTTACTTGTGAACTGTTACAGCGCACGAACGTCAACACCGTGACAGACGTCGCTCTCGATCCCCAGCCCCCATCGACCGTTATGAACCGAGAGGGCGCGGTCGCGATGAGTATGCCGGTGGTCGGGATCGCGATGATCGCCGAGAACGGAGAATCACGTCGCCGCCGGCCAACATCGATCGCTACGTCCCCGGGCAAGACAGCAGCGTCCCTACGCCATTGACCGTCAACCCGCTTGCAGATCCCGTGAAGCTCCCCTACCAAGTCGGATTTTCATACTTTGGCGAATGGTGGAGAATGAATGAAAAGATCAAGGAGGAGAAGGAGCGTCAGCGCACCGGTCGTCGTCGCGAGCCCGAACGCGTTCGCGGCCCTCGCGAGGTGCAGGAAGAGCGCGAGAAGGAAAAGGCCAAGATTCAGCTCGCGTATGACGCCTACAAGGAAGAACTTCAAGGAAAGATGGCCCGCACCTTTGTCAGCGAGCACAAGAAGGAGCAGTGGTTTCGCGAACGTTACGTGCCTGAGATCCGCGATGCTTTCAGAGCCCAACTTAATGAGTTCCGCAGAGGCGCTTATAGCCAATGGGAGCAAGATCTCGAGTCTGGAACCTTTGACGACTTCTCCCTCGAAGGTATCCCCAAGAGCGAGACGAACGGCCTTGGTGGTCTCGTAGAGAAGGAGGAGGGTGAAGCAACCGCCGCAAATGAGATCCTCGGCGTTGGCGACCTTGTGCCGGCTAACGGCGCTGACATCAGAGACGAGAACCTGTACCAGCCAACCCTCCTCATCAAGACCATTGCCCCTCACGTCAGCAGGCAAAACTTGGAGACATTCTGCAAAGAACATCTCGGCGAGGAAGAGGGTGGTTTCAAGTGGCTTTCTCTTTCTGATCCCAACCCCAGCAAGCGATATCACCGCATTGGTTGGGTCATGCTTCATCCTTCATCGGAGGTCGCCCCTGCTGTTGTTGACCGTGCGGATCCCAAGGATGAAGACGGCGATTTGCCTTTGAAATCGCCAGCTGTTGTTTCGACTGCCGAAAAGGCTCTCGACGCTGTCAATGGCAAGACTGTGAAGGACGAAGTCAGAGGCGACTTTGTCTGTCACGTGGGTGTGCACAACCCTCCCAGCCACCCTCGAAAGAAGGCTCTGTGGGATCTCTTCTCCGCACCTGAGCGTGTTGAGAAGGACTTGAACCTCGTCCAGCGCCTTGTCAACAAGTTCGAGGAAGACTTTGGCTCCGACTTTAACGCCGTGCTGAAGATCGAGGAGAGAGTCGACGACCTTAAGAATGCCGGCCGTCTCCAACCCGCTGCCGGCGCAACGAAGAAGAAGCCCAAGAAGGAACGCGATCTTGACGTCGATGACGGCATGGATGACGGAGAAGATGGCGCCATCGACGAGGATGAGGACGAGGGAGCTGTAGATGATGACATCGACGACGAAGACCTGCTCGTGAAGAAGAAGCAGCTGGATCTGATGATTGAGTATCTCAGACGCGTTTACAATTTCTGCTTCTTCTGTGTCTTCGAGAGCGACTCGGTCCACGAACTGACTCGCAAGTGCCCGGGTGGTCACTTGCGTCGCCCGAGAAGCACTCTCAGCACCTCTGCCAAGGCCGTCGCGCGCGCTAGCGCCAACGGAGAGCCGTTCCCCGGAAAGAAGCGCAGCGAGATCGAGGAAGAGGGCGAAGGGACCGAGAACGACAAGAAATTCCGTGGCACCAATGGAAAGGCAGAGCAGCAGCTTCTGCGTGCTTACAACTGGGTCAAGACCTTTGAGGATAAGATTATGCAGATCCTCGAGCCTGAGACGGCGGATCTGCGAAAGCTCGGAGGCCGGCCGGTTGAGGACGCTGTTAACGAGGAGCTTCTCAAGTTTGTCAAGCAAGAAGACGAGCACAAGTGGAGGTGCAAGGTGCCCGAGTGTACCAAGCTGTTCAAGGAGGAGCACTTCTGGCGCAAGCACGTTGAAAAGCGCCACAACGATTGGCTCGAGGGTATTGAGCAAGAGGTCAGTCGCCTTGTTGATACCTGTGCAGGATATGGCTAACACGCCCCGCAGTTCCACCTCATCAATGCCTATGTCATGGATCCATCCCACATCGCACCGTCGCGAACGGATGCCAACTCCAACGGCCACTTTCCTCCTGCGAATGGTCAGTCTGCGACTGGAACCCCCCGTGGCTTCAATCTGCAGAACTTTACCATGAACGGTATGATGCCTATCCCGGGGTTCCCCATGCCGCCAGGCGGTTTCCCGCCGTTCGTTGGCGGTGGTCACCCTGGCGTTCAACCTGGATGGAACGCCGGCGGCGATGACCGCGGCGGTCCTGGCCCCATCCGCCGTGGAGGCATGGGTGGTGGCCGTGGTGCCTATCGTACTGGGCCCTACGACCGACGTCCGAACCCCCGTTGGGACGGTGGTATGGGCGGAAGAGGTCGCGGCGGTGCTGGGAAATGGGGAGACGGCGCTGCTGCAGGTGGAGCGGCCGTCGGTCCCCGAGAGGCCACTCAGGGACGCAGCCTCAAGAGTTACGAGGACCTTGACCACGTTGCTGGTGGCGGCGGTGGTGAGCTGAATTACTAGGGAAAACACTACTCACATCGTTTGGAACGCCTAAGATTGGAGGCCAGAAAGACATTGGAAAAATAGTTTTATGGGTTACCTAGCAGCATTAGACGACGAGCGGCTGAGGCAATGGCGCAGATTGTTGCGCTGTGATCTTGCCTTTTATTCTTGCAACAGGCGTTGCACACTCATTGGGCATATTGGTTGTACTTTGTAAAATAACAGAAAATCCGGGGCTAGCTTGGGACTGCGAAATCGGATGGTCTTATTTATTTTTATATATAACTATATACATATATAAAGTCGCTAGTCGACTGACTTGTGCTGCTTGACTCTTGTTAATTCGACTAAGGCCATTCCCGATGGACTTAAATCTCGAGATAAGTTTTCTGCACAAGACCACTATGCCTATCTCTGCTGTGAGTGGCTTGTCTCTGTCCTCGACCTCTCGCCCCAGGTATTGATTGCAATATGAGGCCGTTGAACTTGCTCCTCGACAGAGTGCATAGATTACAGAGGGCAACCAAAAAATAGAACACCAAAAACATGCAACACCGGGCATTCGCCGGTCGTCACCGACCCGACTACTACTCCGGCCCTCACTGGTTTATCGATGGGAGAGCGGACGGGATCCCGAGTTCTCCAGTGGGTATGGTCGCATGTGGTTGACGTCGCGAGAAGGTCAACTTTGAGGGCTCGCGGTTGTCGTGTTGGTGATGGTGTTGGAGTCAAGCCCCCAATGTGGCACTTGCTACCCTGAAAACCGACCGACATTGCAAGTATATCCCATCCAAAGCCGATGAAAATAGGTCTCTCTGATGAGCAAAGTCAATAGCAAATACACAAACCAGGCCTCGGGGAAAGCTTATCTCGGCCAATGTTCCACATGGTAATGCGACGCGACCGACCGCAACTGGAATCTTGAAAATGTGGATAATACGTCAGGGTGCCGTGGATGCTAATGCCAATGCCAATCCCCAATTCCCCCAAAGCCTGTGCCCCACTTTCAGGAGTTGGCTCGTCCACCCGAAATTGTCCTCGCGGACAAGCCTACCCTCCCTTACCTAGCTTCTCAAGCTACGCCGACCAAGCAAGACGAGTCTCGAACCACCACTCACACACCAGAACCACCAACACGTCACTCTTTTTCTTCTCTTCCCTTCCCAGTCCTCGGTGTAGCAGTACCGTCGCCACTTTGCATTGACGCTTGCCTGCACTATCCGCCGCCATGCATTCCGTCGCACCCCGTCTGCTCTCCAGAGCTTCTGCTTCTGCTTCTTATTCTTCCACCTCCTCTATTCGTTCTAATATCTTGATCTCCTCGCGATCTTCCTTCCGTCTTCAGCAGCGACTCCCGGCGCGTCGCTTTTACTCCTCCGAGCCTCCCAAGAAGTCTTCTGGCATCAAGTTCTGGCCATTCCTCGTCGTCGTCGGTGGTGGTAGCTTAGCCTACAAGTTCCTTGTCGACAAGAGAGCAGGTGAGCTATAATTCCGATGGCTTACTCTCTTATCTCCTCACTACAAACAAATATGCCACTCATCTAAAAGCTGCATATTCTGCCTAAAGCTGAAAGGTGCCTCGGCTTCCTTGTGAACCTCGACTAACACGCATTGCCACAGAAATGGCCGCTCTTCCTGCTCCCTCTTCCAATGCCGCCCTCCCTTCCCCTCAAAAGTCCACGCCGACCTTCTCCGCCTCCGATGTTACTGTCCTCTTTGTCCTCGGCGGCCCTGGCGCCGGCAAGGGAACCCAATGCGCCAAGCTCGTCTCTGACTACGGCTTCACCCACCTCTCCGCTGGAGACCTCCTCCGCGCTGAGCAGGACCGCCCCGGCTCGCAGTTTGGCCAGCTTATCAAGGACTACATCAAGGACGGTCTCATCGTGCCCATGGAGGTGACCGTCCAGCTCCTCGAGAACGCCATGACCGAGACCATCCAGAAGCAGGGCAACAAGCGCTTCCTCATCGACGGCTTCCCGCGTAAGATGGACCAGGCCATCAAGTTCGAGGAGACCGTCTGCCCCGCCAAATTCGTCCTCTTCTACGACTGCCCCGAGAGCGTCATGGAGAGCCGCCTGCTCGAACGCGGCAAGACGAGCGGTCGTGCCGACGATAACGCTGAAAGCATCCGCAAGCGCTTCCGTACGTTTGTCGAGACGAGCATGCCCGTGGTGGACTACTTTGAGAAGCAGGGCCGCGTTGTCAAGCTCGATGCCACACCCCCACCGCAGGAAGTCTATGCCAAGACGCGCGCAGAACTTAGCAAGCGTCTGGGTCTGTAAATGAAGTTTCACACAATTGCTTAGTGATTATCGAGTACAGACCGGCGAGAGGATGTTGTCCACAGCGGCCGACTGGTGGGTATGCTAGCCATCCCGCCGTTTCTGGCGTGTTGAAAATAACTTGGCTATCTTCTGAATGCGAAGGGAAAGTATAAACGACATCTACTGGATCAGGTTAGAAGAAAAACTACAGCCCGGGTAAGAAAAGGTGGAGGATATAAGGGCGGGGTGACTGTGGGATTTGCCGCGTCGACTCTCGACAGAGAGCACCCTTGCGTGCGTGTATAATTTGGACAGTTTTGAGACTCCTTCTATTCTCCTTTGTCGTTGGCTATTGCGTATCTAGAGAGAACAACTCGCAAACAAAACACCAAAGCATACTCTTGCTGACCACCAGGCGTCCTCACCTGTTTCCCTTCTCTCTCCCCATCTCATCATCCAGGAAACGCAACCTTGTTTGTCACTCCAAGCAGGCCGGGTGAAGCTCGTGACTCATCCCCCTTTACACACACATACACGCGCGCGCGCGGGACCATCCATGGGAGAGGCGCCTGTATAGTAACCTCTTGTTGCGCAGGATTTCATTTCAAGAGGGGTCATTCTCCCCCTCCCCCTATCAAAGACCACCGCCCCAAACACGGCAGACCGTGGCCGGCCTTCTCTAACAAAAAAACCGTCGTCTGTCCTTTTCTCCTTTCCTTTCTTCCTACCACACGTCATAACACATGTCCCGGCAGCATTCTGTTTTCTTTGCAAAGGCTCAGCTCTAATCCATAATCGACTTGGCCATAAAAAATGTTTTTCCCTTCTTTCTCCTCGCCGTAATTACATAACACGGATACGGATGGGAATTTCCCCTATTCCTTTGCCCTGACAACATCGCCGGACGGTTCCCCATCTTCGTGCCCCCCTTTTTGATAGAGCTCCCCACCCCCCGCGTCGTAGTTATTCTTCACCCCGCAAAGGCATCGAGAACGATACAGGGAAACCGAGCCAGGCAAGGGTGACCCTCATCATCAGCTCAACGATATACCCTCTCGACCTTTATCACCCCCTCAACCTTTGTTTAGTCGTCATTGTCCGTCCGCTCCTTGGGCTCCCGGGGCTCCCGGGGCTCCCGGGGCTCTCTAGGTTCTCTGGGCTCGCGCTGCTGGTTGTCGCGACGTCCCTGGTTTCTCTGCTGCCGACCGCCGCTGCCGCCGCCTTCGTTCCCGGGGTTCTGGGCCTTGCGCTCGGCCTCCTGCGCATCGCGCTCCTTCTGAGCCTTGGCGTTAGCCTGCTCCTTGCGGATGACATCGTACAGGTTGGAGAAGGTGCCCTTCCACGAATCAAGACGGGTGGCGAGCTCCTGCCATTGCCGCGTGCCGAATACGCGGTAGGTGACCTTGTGGACAAGGAAGACCTGGTCCTGTTGGGAGAGCTTGCCCTCGACGAGACCGGCGCGGATGACGTCGATGGCCCACATCTCGACCTCCTCAGAAGGGACCTGGAGGGCCTTTGCGATGGCGGAATACTCGATGCGGCGCGAGGTCGTCTGGGCGGCGAGGGAGGCGAAGGTCAGGAGACGCATCTTGCGGTGGAGCTTCTCGTGGTCGAGCTTCTCCTTCTCGACGAAACCCTCGTGTTCGTCGTTGAAGTCGTTGTAGTCCTCGAGGTCCTGCTCGGCGAAGATGTCGAGCAGCTGCGAGTAAACGGGGTGGGTTTCGGACAGGTTCTGGACCGAGGGAATGCTGCGAATGTCGGTGAAGAGGTAGTGTGTGTTGGACAACAGGGCATCGCGGACGGCGCGAAGGGATAGTCTCTGGGCGTCCTCTGAGCCAATCTCCTCCTTATCGTCGGCATCAAAGGTGCGCAGGGCCTTGAGAATGTACTCGTAGCTCTCCCTGGTACGGGGTGATAACCCCGCAACGTCAGCATTATTGTATCCGATGGCACTGATCTGTGCGCGACGCGATGCGAAAAGACTCACTCTTCCTTGCCGGCCTCCTTGGCGACCTCGGCAATCTCCTCGTACATCTGCCTCTGGTACTCCTCGCTTGTGGCCCACTCTTCAAACCAGTTGGGGAGGTGCTTCAGGTAGGGCTGGATGGCCTCGAACATGGCGTGGGACTTGAGGAAGCGCAGGATGGCCATGAAGACGTTGAATCTGATCGGGTTCTCGGGGGTGATGAGGTTGAAGATGGTGCTGAGGGCGTTCAGGCTCAGGCCGACGCCGTTGACGGGGCTCGAGGCGATGGGCTTGCTGAAGGCCTGGCACAGGGTCGGCAGGTGCTTCTTGGGGTCCTCGGACTGGAGGACGAGGTGGATCATGAGGTTCGAGGCGGCCGTAAACTCCTTCTCGGGCACCGACGACAGCGCCGCCGCCGAGCGCACCAGCTTGCTCAGTACCTCCTCCTTCTTGGCCTCGTTCTCGATCAGAGGCTTGACTTCGTCGGCGATGTGGAGGTAATCGGCCATCTCACGGGCCAGCTCCTGGAAGGATCCATCCACGAAGAGCAGCTGCGGCTGCGCCTGTTGCTTCGCTCCCGCCGCCATGATTCCGGTCTATTGGATTGGGAGGTGGTTTGGGTCGACGAAGGGAGGTAGGGGTGGGTGTGGGTTTCGGGAGGGGAGGGAAACAAGTCGTCGTAGTTGTATGCGGTTGTCGGGGGAAAGAAAACCAAAAAGAGGAGGTCAAACCCGGGAAAAACCAGACGGCCGAAAATGTGAAGAGACTGGACCTGGGAGAGAGTGAGGGGGGGCGTGTGGTTTGAGAAAACGGAGACAGGGGGTCGGTCTGTCGTGTCGATTGCCAAAGGCCGTTCCGGTCAGATCGTTGGATGGAGGGGTGTTGTGGTGACTACAGGGCAATTTTTTCTGCCGCCAGATTTCTGTGCGAGAAGGCGCCGCTAGTACGTTTGCGGGGCTCTAGGCGAAGGCGGTAAAAGAGCCAGGCTGGCGCCTGGCCTGTTTCCAGGCGGGGTACGGATACTGGGGACCTGAATCAAGTGCCTGCTATATCTTAGCAGGCCAAGTTGATCGCTTTTGTATAAATATCGAAGAAGCGTCATCGGATATCATCCAAGGCGCTAACGCGCTAGGAATATGCAGGACGATTCCATACTGTAAGAATTGACGTCGCAGAACCTCAGGAGGCATTTGAAGATGTGTCGTTGTGCCGGCCCCGCTCCGTAACGCTCTTCCGTCAACCCCACAGTACGTCTGGCATGCCGCCCCCGTTTCTCTCTCGGAGCCGACATAGCGGCGGTTCTCACTGTTCTCTGCCCCAAGTCGGCCATCAACAGGCCGGGCCGTGCAGCTCCAAACAAGGAGATTCCTAATCTTGCGTTGGAACCTCCCTCCTCAGCAAACCAGCACCCCAAGGGTGGTTACTTGGATGTGGGTGATAAAACTTATTGATTATTACGGTGCTTGAACTCTCCTTCGACCAAGGACAACGCAAGTGAAACTCATAACTTTTGCCAAGCCGTGCCCGCATTTCTGTAGAGCGGGATACCAAAAGTGCCATCTCCCCGGCCTGCGGCGTTGCCACAACCGTGGTATTATAATATAATGCCTCCCCCAGGGCATCAGGAAGCCAATTGATGCAAACCATTACCAAATTCCATTCCCCATGCATGCTCCTTGTTGGTGTCGTCATCCGCCTCCTACCTTCCATGACGGTTTACGCGCAAACATGACAAAGACTCACAAACGAAGCTACAAACTGCAATCTTCTACTTCCCCTCACTCTTCGTCTTGCCACCGCTAATGTCGTCCTTGGAGTATATGCTTTCGCCATCTGTGCCGAAGAGTGGCTGATCGCCCTTGCCGCCCATCTCAACAAATTCACTGACAATACGTTGTCCATGAGGATCGACCTCTTTCGGGGATATTTTCTTCGTATTCTTGGCGTATATGTGGATGGGTTTCTTGCTGTCTCCCACGGGCGGTCTTGTGGCCACTTGTACCGAGTTCATGGTGCTCAGCAACGTCCGTTCCCTGGTGACACCTCGCCGATGGACGCCCAAGCCTTGGATACCACCAACCAAACCATCGGTGCTATCATTGACACCCGGCTGGTCCTGAGTCATCCAGGGATGATTGAGACATTGGTCGACAGTGTACCGGCGTTCAGGGTCGACGACCAGCATTGAGTCTATCAGATCAACTGGCCGGGCTAGTCAGCGTCCAAATCAGTAATCCATCCGACGGGACAATACTTACGGGCAGGATCTCCAACAGAATCCCAGTACGGTGACGGATAGTCGAAACGTCCACTTTTGATTTGTTGGGACAACGTGAAGGGGTAGTCCTTCGAGTAAAGTTCATCCGAGAATGGCGGGAAGCCACACAGGCAGATATACAACACCACACCGAGAGACCATATGTCCACCGCTTTGGTGTACTTCCGGTGTCTACCCTCGGCGAGAATTTCCGGAGCCACATAACTGGGTGTACCGCACAAAGTGGTTGTAAAAGACTCCTCGCCGATGATCTTCGCTAAGCCGAAATCAGCCAGCTTGACGTGCAGATCCCTATCTACCATTAAGATGTTCTCGGGCTTGATGTCGCGGTGTACAATGTTACGGTCGTGCTGGTAGGTCCATGTTAGCTTGCGGCTCGAGATGAGATGCATGGACGACATACCAAGTACTTGACGCCTTTGAAAAGCTGCTTAAACAGCTTGCGCGTTTCGTCTTCGCTCAGCTTCTGCTTCATGATGATAAAGTTGAACAGCTCGCCTTCGGGCGCCAGTTCGAGCACCAAGTACACCGCGTTCCGCTCGTTGAATGTGTCCTTCAGACAGAGGACGTTGGGGTGACTGACGCCCATGAGGACGGCAATCTCCTGCTGCAGGCCTTCCTGTTTCGACCTCTCGTCCATTCCGGCCGTCTTGGTAAAGATCTTGACGGCGTACCTTTGGCCGGTAGATTTCTCAATACACAAAAAGACCTCGGCGAAATGACCCTTGCCCAGCTTCTCGAGCAGCGTGTACTGGTTAAGGAAAGCACTGGATTGCCGGGTCTTTGGGTACCTGAAGATGAACCGGGCTTTGTCGATGACGGCGATTTCATCCTGTTCCTGAAGCTCTCTCCGCTTGTTCCGACCCACATTGGCCTCGTTGACGAAGGTTCCGTTGCTAGATAGATCCTCCACGATAGCGACGTGGTCGCCGCCCTTGTTCTCGGAAAAGATCAGGCAGTGCCGATTCGAAACAATGGGGTCGTCCACGACAATGTCTGTATACGTCAGCATGGACGACTACATCTAGGTGCAGGCTGAGCCTACCGCACTCCGGATGACGTCCGATCAAATAACCACCCGAAGCAACCCCCTTGATCTTAGTGCGCTCGTATGCCTCCTCCTCCTTTTGCAGAGTCGACTTCCCCTTATTGTCCTTGCCCGTCGACCCTTTTTCTGCTTCGACGGTATCTGGCAGAGGGCAAGCAGCCCGCTTCTTCATGACGACGACCTTGCCGTATTTCGTATCGAGTGGAAACAGATATCCCCATACACCCTCCTTCACCTCATCTTCAACCTCATCCGAAAGGGCATCCTTCGTCTCCTGGGGGTATTGCGAGAAGGTCTGGGTGTCCTGTGGCGGCGATGAAATGTTATTCAAGGCCTGCGACGTGTCGTCCTTTTCACGGTGGTTGACCTGGCTGGGCCGTCCTTCTGGGGGCGTGGCGGTGGGCTCCTTGTAGACTTCATCCGAGTCACTGTCCCTCGTGACGGGGGACGGAAGCTGGTGCTTGTTGGAAACCGGGGTCTTGTCGTTGGATTCTGGTGATGTCCTCTCGGAACGGCGTGGCTTCTTCGCATCCAAGTCCGATTCTGGTAGAGAACCCTTTGGTAGGGAAAGACGGTTTAGGATTGCACACCAGAAGACCGGGCAGATTAACAAGCGACTCACTCTAGTTCGTTTCAGTTGGCTCTTTTCTGATTGAGGAGCCATGGCCTCGGACCGATAAAAAGGTTGCTGTCTTGGCTCGATTCGCGCAATGGGGGAGGCAGCAGCCGCAACAGCAGGCGAGCAACGCAGGCGGCAGCGATGATGAATGGATCCCAACAGATAGGGCAATCTCCGTATGGTGAACGAATACAGTAAGTCGATTTTGTGCACACAGCTCCAAGAAAGATATGGTGGGCGAATGCGGGTACGTTTGTGAATGTTGTTACGGATTGGTGGTGATGGAGTGTTTGGGAAGCGTTGCCTAAGGTAAGGGAGTGACGGCGAGGATCCGAATTAATAAAGCAGCTTGTTCAGAAGAGGCAAGTCCCGAGGAGTGAGCGTGAGTGCAGCCTAGAAATGGGGAAGCTACTACGAATGTCGGTTCCCCAAGTGGAGAGGGGGGAGCAGAGGTCAGGCCAGGAAGTGGAAGAACCAAACTGCTCTAGACTGCTCTTGGCCTGTGCCTGCACACACCTAGCTAGCTGCGCGCCTGTGTAATACAAGCTTGAGCCTTGCTGGGGGGTGGGCTTGCTGGGGACCAGCTGGGCTGAATGGCAATGCCACCTCAAACAGCCGGGGGATGACAGGGTCTTTCTTTCTCGGGATCGGAGGGACCGTGCAATGCTATCGAGCCTGGATGGATGACTTCCGTCGGTTCGCAGAAGCGTTGAGATGCGCCTTCCCATCGATTGTTTCCTTTCCAAACTCAATATCGTTCTGTCCTTGGGCCTAGTGGATGCAAGAGAGAATGAAGCAGCCAGGTCAAACTCACTTCCTGCAAGAGCAGTGAACCCAAGGTCCAAGGTACCTAGTAGCCCAGTTCAGTCCAGTCCAGTCCAGTGTTCAGTGTCCAAGATCCAGTATCGGTTCGATGTCCGCTTTCCCAAAGTGTTCGGACTGAAAGTTCCGTCAGGCAATATGGAGGGCGTTCGATGACCTGGTTGACGACGATGTTGGTGAAAAAGAGAGAAAGAGCCATGTGAAGGGCGAGGGATGGATGGTTGATCAGTTCAACTCGACAAGGGGATTCAGAATGACTCTCGTCTCTTCCGCCACACGAATCCGCGTCCCGATCATGATGGCTGAGCAGACGGACACAAGAGGCGCGTGAGGCGGTTCCTCCTCAAGCGGCGGGTAACCCGGTCCCATGTGCCATCTTTCAACGACACCACGCCCGCACCACCACCCACAGTCACTCATCATACGGCGCTTCACCCATATAACCAACCCCCTTACATTCATCGTCGAGATTCCGTCGCTTTGGTCAGCCATCTCCTAGAGCCAGGCCGCGAGCCCCTGCCCTGCCCTTCCCTTCCACCCCCCACTTGACAGCTCCCGTTCAGTGAATCGGCTTATGCGAACGTCCTCGTTGCCGCGACGGCTCGCAAACCGAGACATCGCGTCATGCGTCGCGCTCGATTTGTATCATAGGTACACTGCGACGGAGATTTTGCTAGAGTGCGAGGAGGCGAACGACCCGTGTCGCATGTGACCTCGTACCAGTTCGTGCCAGTTCCACTCACCATTCCCACTCCGAGTCGCTGCATCTCTTACTGTGTGACCATGACGCCAAAAGCAGAAACGTGATTCATCCCCACCAAACCCACGTGGGCTGCTCACCTGCCGCCAAACCACAAACGATTTCCTTGCATACCTAGATAGCTATGAGTGCGGATACGAACAACAATACCCTCACCGACTCACCGGGATGGTTTTGTTTCTTTCTATCCGTTCCCTCCCCGTCCATACCACCTTCTACAATCGATACCTCGGAAATGATGCGGAGCAATCTATCGATATCCGCACAAAGTGTTCGTCATTGTTCTGTCTTCATTTCTTCATTACTATTAATATCCATACACACAGACAAACATACGCACGCGATGGCCATTTCCGCCTTTCATACCCTCGCATTTTCCAACCGAGGACTATTCCAATGTGCCTGTTCACGCCAGACTTCGGTCATCAAAGAGTAAACATGTTACATGTGAGGGCATGGCCTCGTTATCCCCCTCGTGCCCTGCAATGGAACTGGCCTTTGCCCGGCAAAATACCAGGCTCTCGAAATGTAACGGACTATTTGGTAACGACAGTCAAGTGCGCCAAGCATTTCTCTCTGCCTTCCAGCCAGCGTGCCAAGACGATTTTCATCTGTCACACTCAAAACCGTAGTCGTCCGTCGATAAGTGGACTTCAAGAGAAGACCTGCGCCTCGCATGCATTGCAAAAGCAAGGCACATGTTCAGCTGCCCCAGCCGCTCGAAACAGGCAGGTCGCTACCTTTCCGGAATCGGGCTCTTAGCCAGACGTCCTCCTGCGCTCACTCTCTTCTGTAGCCGAGCGTCCCTCTCCCGCTGGAGTTTCTCGTTCGAGCTGAGGTTGCCGGGCAGTGATCCCACTGCATCACTCGAGAACCCCCCGGTATTCCGTCCTCGCTTCTCTTCAATGTACATTTGTGCGCTGCGGCTTAGTGGGAAAGCCGGCATCGATGACGGTATTTCTGCCCCGTTTTGAAGGAGCATCTCTGCCACCGGGAACGTTATAGTTCTGTCCGTCTCTGGAGGCTGCCCTGGAGTGGGAGAGGGCGAGGCGGGATCGGCAGCCGCAAGGGCCAAGAACACGGCGTGCGTTCCGCGTGACCTGTCTGTGACGTTGGGGTTGGCTCGTAAAGCCAGTGCATAGATTACTTGCTGGATTTCGTTCTTCTTGATGCCCGCCAGTAAGGTATCTTCGGGAGTGGGGTAGCGCGAGAGAGTAGGTGAGATGGGCTCTACGTAGGCCTTGTCGACGTATTTGGCAGTAATGAACCTCAGCCGCTGTTCTCTTGTTGCCTGGGGCGTGGGCTTCAATCCAGGTTCAAGCCTCGCTTCCCAAATCATGTTCGACACCCTGTTGCCAACAAGGAGTAGGAGCTCGACAATATCGGAGGTAAAGGAGTTGATATCCAGGGTCAGAGATCGCACTTTGCTGATATGTGTGCCAAGGGAGCGATGAATGCCACTGCATTCGATGCAAAGGATGATGGCTAGGTTGATCGAAACCCACTCGACCTTTGTGCCCGACCCACAGTCGGCGCACCAGCAGTTGCCTTGGTCGTTGTCGCGAAGCAGTTGCAGTAGTTTGTCGGGGTTCTCGTCGTATGTTGAACTAGCGGACCTGTGCGTACTTGGCCGAGCGCCAACTGTGATCCGGCGGACGGGTGGTGCACTGTTTGAGTTTGTGTGATGACTATTGTGCCCAACAGAAGGGCTCTTGCCGGTGAGGATGGAGCCAATGTCTCTCTTGATATGGCCTGAATCGCTCGGAGCAGACTTATCCCTCATAATGCGGCCCTCAACCGCACTCTGCAATGCGTTATTAATGGCCGTGATCCAGCTGTTCATGTCCTCTTCAGACGTAGCTTGGTATACGCGTTTGAACTGGGGCGTAATGACTTCGAAGCAGAATCGGCGCTCTGCATTACGCGCCTCTCTGACGGACGCCATCCTCAAGTCAATGGGGTCATTGTGCAAATCCAGCCTCTGTTTCCAGTTACTATACTCCGAAAGCTTGCCTTGGTCGAGGACAATCCAGAACCTGGAGCGGGTCAGAATGATTAATACGTCATAGACGGGTCGGACAGACTTACTTATGCCAACCCTGCTTGTTCAGGTTGCGCGGGTCTACATGGTTGCTACCAGCCTTGCTCAGAGACCACAAGAGACCCTCTTTGCGCTGGGCGCTGCTGCTGGCACTAGACATCTGACCGTAATCTTTCTCCTCCAAGTCACGGATACCCTTGAACTTCGAAGCTTGAGCAGGACTTCCAACCGAGGAATTGCCAAGGCTGCCTGGTGACCTGGACAGCTCAGGAGACGCCATGGCTACCGAAGGGTTCGAGCCCGAGGATAGCCCGATCTTCAGCTGTGACCCTGTGCTGTCAGCGCGGCCAAGATCGCTGTCAGAGACCTGTGCATTGCCGTTTGAGGCCGTGGTTTGGCCAGCACTAGTGCCAGGTGCCGGTCCAGGGTCCGGCTCGTTGTACGGCTGGTTCGCCTTCTCAAGAAGTCTTCTCTTCTCTTCCCGTTCCCGCCGCTGATATTGATACTCCTTGTCGGCCTCCTGTACTTCGCTCGAGAGCGCTTCCAGCTGCGGTAGTAGAGTGTCGATCTTTTTGGCCGCCTCGAGAAAACCCTTGGTTTGGGCGTCGGCATACCTCGTGAGGTGTGAAAGAACTTCCTGCTCCTTCCTGCCACCGTGGAGATCCTGCATGAAGCTTGAGTAGTCGAATCGCTTGAGCTCAAAGTTGCGGCGCTTCGTCTGGTACTTGGAGTCGCTCTCGGCCAGTTTCTTAGCCTTGACTGAGTCGTGGCGCTGTCCAAGATATCTTGAGACATAAGCATAGTAGTCCTTGCTTTCTTCCTCGAAATCTCGTTTCTTCGCCTCAGCTTGTTTGATATCTACCGTGTAGAACTTGTCCAGCGGGTCGATAACAATGCGCTTGAGATTAGCCGTGTTTGTTCGCTCGTACGAAAGGATCTCGCGGGCAATCTTGTCAAAATAGTGTTCAATAGCCGGCTGCACGGCATTGGCGTTTGTGGATGAGGCTTCCCGAAGGGTGTCGATGAATTCGGAGAAGTTTTTGTTGGCTTCTACCTGCGCCTCATGCGCCTGCTTAGCCATCTTGAGCACGCGCTTCATCTGCGTCCGCATATTGCCCGTCTTTTGTTCCAATGCCTTTATTGTTGCTCTGAAGACCGGGCCGTCGTCTGGAACGAGGACATCATCGGTTGGTTTGGGGCACGCGACATCCACCTTGATCGGTTCTTGTGCAGATTGGGGCGCAGGGAGTATGGTGGTAGAAGAAAAGTTTCCTGGCAATGGCGACGAGGGTTCATCTAATTCGCTATGGCTGATTCGAGAATCGACAGACTGAGACGAGGCAACTCGGATCTTGGGAGGTGCGGTCAAGAGGAAAGGAGGAGAAGGCGAGCTAGGGTGGCTGAGTGGCAAAGCTGGGTCTACGGATTTGTGAGTGGCAGAGAACGAATGAGTCGCCAAGGTGAAGACTTACTAGAAACCCAGTAGGAGAAGCTAGCCAGAGTATGCAGGCAGTGGGCGCGGGGATCATACTCGACGAACTGCGAAAGGGGTGAGCACAAGTGACAGACAAGAATGGCTCAGTGGCCGACAACATACACTGCAAGTGTTCCTCCATCCGCCGCCCCTATCCTCCACGTTCTTTGGCGGTTTCCACTTCCAGGTCCATTCAAAGGATACTGAAGGGTTGCCGCCGGTCCCAAAGTCGCCCACCAGCTCGACGTTGGAGTTCTTGTGTAAATTTGGGTCCGCATGGAACTCTCTTGTTACCAGGTTCTCTACCTCGCGCGGCGTTGAGGCGTAGACGTATGTCAGCCCGCTGATTTGGGTATCAACCGTAGCGACGGTGTCGGTGCTGCCGTTCGTGACGAACTGCTGTCCTTGGCGGATGACGAAAGTAAAATTAAAGACAAGCTCGTCGTCATAGGTGAGCTTCGGTATGAAATTCGGGATGCCCCCAGGGCTCGTAACTTCAGTGTCCTGCAAAGACAAAAATCAACACACGCTGCTCGAGGCGAAGAGGGGAGGAGTGCTGTTGTTTGCGCCGACGAACCTGGACAAACTCTATGGGACTGTTGTCGCCTAGTGGGCGCGAGGCCGATACTTTGGTGGCAGGGAAAGCATTGGGAACGATGTTTATGGACGAACGCCTTCGCGGATTCGAAATGACGAGGGAGGCTATGGATACTGCGTGTCAAAGTATTAGCTGGAGGGGAATGCGCAAGGCTGCATGTAGGAGAGAATGGGCAAGCAAGACGAGGGGGGCTGGGTGGGAGAGCGCACGTCGATTCTGATCTCTAAGAAAGAGGGCAGCCCCGTCCTCGGGCTTGCTGCTAACGATGCCCATGATGAGATATTGATCGGGGAGTTAACGGCTCATGGAGGTGGAATGAGTTGCGAGTGAGGCAGAGGGAGCGCCTCTGAGGTGGTAATCGGGCTTCGCAGCGCGGGGTCGCAAGTTGGCCAGGATCGTGGACATTTGGCGACGCAAGACAAGGCCAAGCCACAGCCACGGGGTTAGCGGTACAAGACTGTATGTAGACTGCGCGCAGCCAGCTTTGAGACGCTGTTGAAGGCGCCGGCGGCCTGAGCGAAGGGAGTAGTGGCGGGGTTGAGGAGGGCGAGGGGACGGCGACAAGTGCCCACGGCGTGGGAAAGAAATGGAAATGAGATTTAAAATGCCAGCAAAATGTGGTGGTTGTAGTATGGTGGAAGGAGAATGAGTAAACGAGTCAAAGGTTGAATGTTGCGATATCGATGGAGGTGGAAGACCTGCTACTAGGTTGCGGCACGTCTGCCTCAGAGGCCTGTTGTTTTTGCTGCCGTTGCTACTTCCCCCACCCCCCCTTCTGTTGCCGTCGTCGTACTACCTTTAGGTAGGTAAGTGATCTGGTCCCGCGATCAAGTCCAGGTCACTTGATTCGCCGCGGCAAATCACACAGAGCAGAAGGTCACGTATACCAAGAGTACAAGAGACTTATGGATTGCCTAGGCAGGTAGGTGGTCTTCCAGGCTTCTTTGGGCTCGGTTTCTCGCTTCCTGCTCTGGAGTACTTACTGTAGGTGCAAAGTAAGGTCAGGCACAATGCGACCTCGTCTGAATCAGTAAGGCACCATGCGCTGGAAAGGAGAGGCGCTATGTGCACCACATAGGGGACTACATACCGATGTGGCTATCATGTAGGCACCTAGGAACGTACTTACCTGGGTACCCACCTCCAAGGCACCTAGCATGTAAAGTCCCCTCCCCTGCCGTGACGTCGAATCAAACCCACGCCCACTTCAAGTCCAAGGTGGGCAAAGACGAGATTGGCGCCGATTCATATCTGGTCTCGATCCATGCCTCAATCCGTCCAACCTTTCTCACAGCGAACACCATTCTTGTGCGCGATCGTTAACGACAAATTATTATTACATGGGGGAAATGGCACGCGTTCGCCATTACCCCGGCCATGTCATGTACATTATCTAGGTACGCGGGTCGGGTTTTGCTGAGCCCTGATGAAGTGCCTTGCCTGTGTGCCTGTTTGCTTCAACCCACACCAGCATCAGGCACACTCCGTTTCTCACTTGGAGTTTCATGTGCCTACCTAGTGTCCTACTACTATGTACGGTTTGGGGAATTGAACGGCATCCGCGACCCCTATGATTCCATATCGTCGGCGGTCTTTCGGCGGGTTCAGGCAGCACAACCAAACGTTCCTTGACAGTAAGCCAGAGGGCATGGGATCACCACACCATATCACCAACTGCTTAGCCCATTACGCAAGGCGTCTGTCTGCCTCATCTCCTCATCTACTATCACGATGACAGGCGCCCAAGCGGCGTGATATGTTTGGCCACTTGTACCTCCGCAGCACCCTTTCTTTGGCTGTCAACTTAGGGAAGCGAAGCCAGCACAGCAAGATCCTTTTCTGACACCGTGAAGGTATCCATCCGAACCTTGCTTGTTTCTCGAACCCGGGATTTCACGTACCATCGATATCTTGCTTCTGAGCCTAGTCTGATCTGGTCCGTTGTTCCAGAAACCAGAGAATCGGGAATCAATATGCCAACTCGGAACGGCACAAGCTGCAGCCTTCCAATAATACGTACCTCTGCATTGCATTAGGAGAAGGGGGTACCAGGTGTGTACCGGTCGAGGGTGGGCGGGTTTTGGAGAGAAGCTTCATAGACTAGTCAAGCCAGACCGTTTGAAAGTCAATCGCAGATCCTCTTCCGAGATCTCGAGCATCGTCGAAAAGGCATACAAAGAGACTTTGCGTCTGTGGGCCCAGTCCAATTATTGTGGCTTTGGGCTTGGCCTTTGCGTGAATCAGTATCGTAAGGTTTTTTCTCCTTCTTTTAATATCCCCTGCTCTCCGGGAGAGCAGACAGGCTCTGTTTTTGAGGTCTGTCCAACTCTTAAGGGTCCGATACTGCGGCTCTTGACAAGGAGAAGGATAAAAAAGAGCAAACCGGTTCAATATACTCCTCCAGCAGAGTAGCACAAATGTCAACGGCCGCCATCTGTCATCAGGCGTCATTTGCACGACCGGACGGTCAATACGAAGCTAAGATCATTCTTGTGGCTCCTTGACAAGCGACGCGCCCCTTCGAAATTCAACAAATCAATAATTCCTCAACTTCCCAGCAATATCGACATTCTTGTTCTTCCCTTGCCAGAGGAAACGATCTCAAGGACCTGCCATTGCAACTAGGCACATATGGGTACTGCAATGTGCGGCCATGGGCTCATAGCTTACTAGCGGACATCAATCACCCCTTGCAGCATGAACCTTTTCCTGCTTTGTTGTTGCTTTGGGCAATCAGTTACGGCCCATGCATTTAGACTCAGCTGTGTGAGATAAACGATAGACCATGGAATGAATCCCCAGCTCCCCACCGGCGGACAAGGGACATACATCCCTTGGGTGAACCCCGGAACATACCCTAGGGCACAGCAAACGCTGGTGCTTGCAATCTATGTATTGAGTTTACAGCGGCTTGAGAGTCTGTTCTTCCATTGCTCGTTCGCCAAGACGTACCGTCAATTTGTTGGTGAGTGAGAAGCTGAGCATAACGGATCAGACATGTGCATTCAGGCCGCTTCATCCCTAGCCTAGACGAACCATTAAACCCATCAGCATAGATAGTCACTAAGATTCTCCTAGGCCTTTGGAAGAGAAGCATTAGGGAATGTAAGGAATCAAAGAAAAGACCAATAAGTCGAAACAAACAGGCGTGAAACACTGCAGGGAAACTTTTGGCCGGCGATATTGTCTCCCCGTCCATCTACTGTCGCTTAACTGTGTTCCTGGCAAGTGGCTACCATGGGAGTTCAATACATGACTACATGCAGCTAGAATTAGTACATATATTGCCTGAGGGACCAGGGCAAGTGGAAAAGCGTCAAGCAGCCAACCTCAATCTTGGCTAGTATTTACCTAGTTGACGGACCAACCATGTTGATGCTCTGCTCTGGCTGGTATGCTCTGATGTGTCCAGCATGCTTCTTTAGCCCCGTCGCACCGTGAACCTACGGTTTCTATCACAAGCAGCAAGCCACCGATACACTGCAATTTTCGACATCTGTTCGCTCGACAAAGTACCAAGTGGCAGACTGAGCTGTCGTATTATCAGGCCAGGAATGCAGTGACCGACCGATGGTCCGGCCCCGTCAGGCATCATCGATACCCGATATACATCGTGCGTAGGTATTATTGCCCTGTTCCTACAGGCCCCCTGTGAGCGCCCTCGAGTCCCTGGAGAGATACCTATCTTTGACTGGGGCCGCTTAGCGCCGCGCAGGACCGCAGGTACCACCGTGCCACCTCTTCTTGACCAGTACAAGGGGTCACGGCAGTCACCGTGTCTCCTTTTCTGCCAATGACGTGTGTCATCTGCTGGGCCAAACATCAACCCCCCAAACCTTCTGAGGGACCCCAAGCGGCTGCTTGACCTCCACCACCTTCCACACCGGCGGCCACATTCACGATACCCTCGCCTCCTCTAACCACAGGCCGACTAGCTAGCCGTTCTCTCCTCCGCGCCGAGAAAGACCCCCTTCACGAGACGAGTGACCGGTCGCTTTCCCCAAAAGGTGACAGTTGACACACCGCAAACTACATAGCTGGCCATTCTGCGCTGGTACGAGAATGACAGCTCTCGAATAAATACAAGCCCCGTTGTCGTCCACGTTCGATCCTCGACCCCACGCAAATCCGGACCCGTTACGATCAGCGACCATGTCGTCCGCGTCTAGAAGCTCGTGGATGCCGGGTCGTCGCCCGAACAGCAATCGAATCAGCATGAGACCGCGAGGAGCATCTAGGGGCAACATCACCGTTGTCAGCCACGACGACGCATACACCTTTGCCTTGCGTGTCGCCTACCTCAACTACCTTCTCCAACCAAGACAGAAACGAAAGCAATATGTCGCCGCACCGAAACCCACACAGAGATCGCACACCAGTGTTACTGAACTAGTCGGCCAATTCGTCTCTTCGGGCTCTAACAGCATCAAGTTGCCGCACGGCTTCCAAAAACCCCTCGAAAAGAGGCTTAAGAATGTTCTCACAGGCAAGGAACCCATGCAAGGTTTCAACGACTCGGCTCTCAAGCGAAGCTTCGCTGAGGCATACACTGCATTCACCGATAAGAATTTTCAAAAGTCGGTCGAGAAGGATCGCAAGCTTGAGCCTTACGTCCTCATGTTCTACTCGTCTGCCACCAAGGCCAACCAGAAATACGCCCAGTTGACATCGGCAACAGATGATTCATGGAAAGAAACAGCCGACAGACACATGGCTATGTTCATCAGACTAGTGGCGCAGACTCTCCGAGACCAGGGACACGACAGAGACAGGCCCGAGCTGATGAGCCGGTTGCACACGTTGGAGAATAAATTACTTACTAGAGACCAGAACCTGTCTCTCGATTCCGCCGGGGACGGAGGTAGTTACATTGAGGTGCTCGCCCCTTTGAGCTACGATGTCAAGGATATGCCGCTTGTTCTTACTGTAGCGCGTATCTTTGGTCGATCCAATTCCGAGGTGCAGGCTGATCTCGAGGCCAACCGCCAAGTTTGGACCGAAGAGAATGCCATCAAGGACATGAAGAACTACCAGCAAAGGCTCGCCTCGGATGCGCCCGGCGCTCTAAGAAGCCAGGACTTTGATCTCGAAGACGCCTTTCAAGAATGGAAGAGAGCCGAAGCACCGCATCTTTCCCAGATCATTTTGGAAATATTGACGGTCAAACCCGAGCTGGCCAAGACGTCGACGGCAGGGGCGGACAAGTCGCTCCCTGGAAGGCCTCAGTCCACCTTCTATGGGGAAGAGCAGTCGTACTCTGACATCAGCAAATCAATCTCCAGCCCTGATGGGTCCATCATGAACTTTGACAGTTCCATCGGTTCTTTGTCTCTGGATGACTCGAACCAGGCCTTCGACGAAGTAGTTTACACTTTCGTTCCCAACGACTCTAGGGCTTTCTACAAGGCCATTCTGAAAGACTGCATGACTTACGATCAGCTGCATGCTGATCCGGCGGCGGAATACACCCCACTCTCGCAGCAGTCAAAGGATCTCCTCATGGAGCTAAGCGTCTACTGGCGGCTGCCGCAGTTCTCAAGGCTCATTGCCTTCATTGAGGTAGCAGTCAAGAAGTTTCTCGACGGAGAGATTCTGGCCGATGATCTCCTCGTGGTCATGGATAACGCAAAGTCCTCGGAACCGGAGAGGAAGAAAGCGCCACCCTTGCACCAATACAACGTTGGTCTGAGCGAGATCGACCAAAGTCGTTGGACAATGCATGATTTTGCCGTATACCAGCAGACGCTGAACAGTCTCTACGATGCTCTACTGCGAGATCTTTACAACCTAATGCTCAACTGCTACGGTCCCAAACCACCAAACATCGGGTCGGTCATGACTCTGCTGGAGGACCATGTTCAATCCGACCCGGCATTTTCCGCAAGGCCCGAGCAGGTCCAGGAGTTCGCTGTGCATCTTACCGAAGGCTTGCGACGTGCCGCGACCGACGCCTACAACGCCTTTGTCCACGAGAAACTACCTAACCATGCCTCGGAGTGGGAATTCACCCACGTTGTTGAACTCGGACGGGCGGTCACGAAGCTTTCTAACAAGATTCAGAAGCGGTACAAAAATCTTCCAGAGGTCATGGGCGTCAAAATCTGGCAGATTTTGGTGGAGGTCATGTTTCCTAGCTACGAGCGGGATGCCCAACACATCATTGAGCGAACGATTGCGGTTGCCAAGGAGAAGGAGATGGAAATCAACATGCAGGATGGGTTTGACCTCTACAAGGAGTTGGTCGAAATGCGGCGCACGCACCACGCCGCATTGCCAGACAAGCCTTTTGAATTCCAGATCGAGGAACTACTTGTGGACTTTGTTTGGCGATGGGTTCGCAACGCAGAGAACGTCATGGTGGAAGTGGTCGATGGTGCCATCAGTCAAGATCCGTTCCAAGTTCGTACCGACGACCCAAACAAAATACCTACGGATGCCGAGCGGCACAGCACATCTGTCATTGATATATTTTTGATGTTCCATCAAACCATGGAACAGGTCTACCAGCTCGAGTGGGACAGCGACGTCCACCATGCTAGGTTCATGACGGCGCTGGCACGATCCTATGCGGCTGGCATTGGACAGTACTGCGATGAGCTCGAGAAACGCTTTGCGAAAGAGATGGACCGGCCCACCGCGCAAGAGATCGCTGCGAACAAAACCACCCAAGAGAAGTTTATGCAGTACGCCCAGTATGCTCGAGACGCCTGGAACCCGAAGGATGCCCCTGAGCCCTTCCAGTTCCTTCCCGAGGTTTGTACATTCTCCTGGGTCCATGTCGACTTGCTAACCCGCGTCAGTCTTTTGTCAAACTCAACAACATTGAGCATGCCATGCAAGAACTGGATAAGTTGGAAAAGGCCATGAACGTTGACGCGTGTGCTGAAGTGTTGCGAAAAGCCGAAGGTCTTGGAAAGCAGCAAGCCAAACGACCTAACAAGTACGTCTTCACGATCAAGGTGGTAGAGGCCGAAGACCTCAAAGCCTGCGATCCTAGTGGTTTTAGCGACCCCTATGTGGTTCTTGGGGACGAATACCAGAAGCGTCTTTATAAGACACGCATTGTGCACAAGAGCTTGAACCCCCGCTGGGACGAGTCCGTCGACATTACAGTCTCGAGCCCCCTGAACATCATCGCCACCATCTGGGACTACGACACCTTTGGCGACCATGACTTTGTCGGCCGCACTTCGCTCAAGGTCGATCCTATTCACTTCAGTGACTATTTACCTCGCGAGTACTGGCTCGACTTGGACACGCAGGGCCGGATTCTGCTGCGTGTGAGTATGGAAGGCGAGCGAGACGATATCCAGTTTTATTTTGGAAAGGCGTTCCGCCACTTGAAGAGAACGGAGAGGGACATGGTTCGCAAGATCACCGATAAGGTACGTTCATTGGTATTTGGATACGGATCTGTTACTTACTGCCATTCCAGCTCCGGGCCCAGATCAGCGCCACGATCTCTCACGAGACCCTGCGAAGCTTGGTCAGAGGCGGTGGCATCGGCTCCCAAGTGGCCGGCCTTTGGAAGAAGAGAGCTTCAGCGATGCCAACCGTCACGACGGCGAGCGACATTGAAGGCGCGTTGCAGCCGCTATTCCACTACTTTGACGAGAATTTCGCCATCATGAAGCAAACTCTGACGGATGCTACGATGTTGGCGGTCATGACACGGTTGTGGAAGGAGGTTCTCCAGGCAATTGAACACCTGTTGGTACCACCCCTGTCCGAAAAGCCATCTTCGCAAAGGCCCTTATCCCAAAAGGAGCTCGACATTGTCTACCAGTGGCTCAACTCACTGTTCGAGTTCTTCAACGCCAAGGATGACTCCGGAGAGCAGCTGGGCGTCCCGCAGGACGTTCTGAAGTCCCCCAAGTGGCATGAACTTGCAGCCCTGAATTTCTTCTACTTTGAGCAGACCGACAACCTAATTCGGGAGTCGGAGCGCATGGCGGCTGCCAACGCCCAGCGCGCGACACAGATGCTGCTCCAGGAGAAGCACGAAAACCGTTTTTCGGCGCCTGCGACATTCGGGCCGACCTTCAGCGGCGGGCCAGGTGCTTTTGCCAGTATGGGCACTATCCGACGCGGCAAGAGCATCATGATGAGCCGCAACCTAGGCACAATGAGGAAGGCCAAGGAGGAGAAACGCAAAGAGGCCCAGGCGGACCCCAGCGACGACATGATCCTCCGCATCCTCCGCATGAGGCCCGAAGCGGCCAACTATCTCCGGGAGAGACATCGCCAAAAAGAGCGCCAGGCCGCTGCGGCTGCTGCGGCGCTAATTGTCAAGAACAGCGTCAACCAGGGGTGGAACACGGGGGGGGCGTCTGCATACCGGGCCAACAACCTGCCCAGACGATGAGATGTGATTGACGGCGCATGGGGAGTGGTAACGCAACAATGCAGGGCGGACTTGGTGAGGCGCTGGCTCTCGAATTTTCTTGAATTTTTTGTTTTCCCCGCTCCATGATTATAATGCTTTTCTGTTCTTATCTCGTGTCCTCATCAAATGGGGGTGTCAGTTGGGGAAGGGGCATTATTTCGATACCAATTCAGGAGAGAGCAACAACGACGAAAGGACTGGAAACGAGCATGACATACGCGAAATACCAACAATCACCACAAGGGCCTTCACAAAGAGCACACGGTACAAATGAGCCTATCCGGTGGCGTGTTTTTGTTTTTGTTTTGGCACGGCATCACGGGCTACATGTAGATACCCCCCACCCCCTTCGGTTACGTTTAATACTTTATTGGTTTTTTTTTTTCGTTTACTTCGTCGGTGTCGCCAATCGTCATCGTCACTGGGTGAAGGCAAGTGCGCGAGAGATGTAGTGGAGTAAGAGAGGGTGTGTGTGTGCGTGTGCGAGAGAGAGAGAGAGAGAGCAGGGGAGCAGCGGGGGTGTATGTGATTTGGTTTTCCTGATATGCTTTCTGGGAGGGTAGGGGGGTGCACTTGTACTTACTCGTGATTCCTTAGTGGATGGCCGAGGACAAAACAATCATCACGTAGTCTACCTTATCTCGTCCGGCGATCCCCTGTCTTGTTGAGTTGTTGCACACATACAATCATAGAGAACGGTCCAAACATGGCGCGGCCTAACAGAGTGAAAAAGGACGCGTCCAGGCCGCCCCCCAGGTCGCCGAAGGTTCTCCAGAGTACGGCCCAGCATGGCTCTCTTGGAACGGCGAACCCCTCCATTTTTCGCCTGACCGGCCAAACGAATATAGGTGGTCGAGCAGGAACACGTCTTTTCCCCATTCCCCGTCATGTAGCGTCCACGAGTATGTGTGTCACAAGCTGGAAAGGGCCTAGCAAACTTGAGGCTGTCCTCCCGCCCTCACGTCATGGATGCGCAGCCTGCCGCTCATGGGCGGATTGCGGGTAGGCGACGTAACCAAGGACAATCTCGGTCACGGGAGAGAGGGCATTCACGTCAGAGGGGCAGTCAAGAGGCCTGCGTGCGGTCTGCACGTCCAAACCTAGTCCGAGACACGGCGAAAGGATGGTGGGGGAGAGTGGGAGACGAGCGTTGAGGTGGCACGATTGCCTTCCCCGACGCTGGCTAATAATTCGAACGACACCCGCCGCGCTGCACGGTTTGCTCGATCACGGCTGGTCAGCTGGCGACGTTTGCTGCGCAGGACGGCGGGGAGCTCTTCCGAAATGCCTCCATCCCACTTCACCGATGTCACTTCTGGAGAGATGAACACCTTTCGAACCGCGTTATGCCACGGCACGGACTCCGCGGCATCGTTACAGTCTCCGAGGAGGCTCGGCTTCGCGAATTCCCTCGACACGACCCCCCGAGGTAGTGCGCAGGGAGCAGCGTAATGACCTCGGCGTGGCCAGATCGCAACGGCGGTCGGGAACCCCCATCCGCGTTCGTACCTCGTCCGCTTCCATCAATGCGCCAACGTCGAGCCGATGCTTGGTCCAAGTTACATTGGACAAGAAGCTCACCGCCCTACAAGGCAAACACGCCCAGAACAATGCAAAGTTAATGAAACATGACAGGCACCCGAGGCGATGCGGCCTGCATGCCCTTGAGGTCGATGCTCGTACTCGCTCATCCTATCTCGGCACAAGACGATGGCACACATCTACCAAGTCGAGACCGAGTACGACCATGGGAGCAACAGGCGGGGATGACCACTGTCACAAAACACATCCCGCCTGCGCGGGGTGAAAGCTTGGGGTCGGCCCGGTGCAAATGCAACGGGTGACTCCGCAGCACGTCCGTTGACGGGTTCGATAAACGGTCGAGAACGGCTCTGGGACGAGGCGCCTTGACGACCGGAAGCCAAACGTCGCGCGAAGCCGGCCGAGGCTTGGAACGCACGTTGGACCCCTGGCCTACTCTGATTGCGGGGAGCGAAAGCAAGAAAAACACAATATTTGGGTGAAACAGAACATAGCTTGTGGCGTTCAAGGTCCAGTAGCATGCCGTGGATCGAGGACACTGGCAACTCTGCTTTGATCGGGCGCCCACCCCGAACGACAGTCGCTTGCGCGCATGTGAAGAGGACAACATACGTCACCTATTCAAAGTGCCGCACGATGTGCTATAAACTCCAAGCCCAGCCGATCAGAGGATATTGTGATCGTCGTCCTTATTAGTTGTGCAGGGGCCTGGCGGTATCAGAAAGCAGCACACGGCACAGCATGGTCGTCGCAAGCCACCTTGGGAGGCCATTGTGGATATCACTCCAGGTTTTCTGCCTGGGTTATCGAGACCACTGTAAACTTGCCATTATCTTGGGAAATCGGAGTCCCGTGATCAGGTCTCGAAGTCAAAGTATATTAACAGGCCCTGCCATGTCAGAAATATATTTTCCCCGGGTCCAAGACGGAAGCTTCCTGTGTCATGACGACTCCCAGCTCGTCGTTGGATGACGCACTGGTCAACAAGGCGATAAGTATACTTGTGCCAGCGGAGTGGATTGAGTTCTGTCCTCTGGGATTATCCCACATGCTTGGGCCTCGAGGGGATAATATGAAGGCATAGGAAAGGTTCAAGCCTTTAGGGTGTGATCTTCTCAGCGCCAGGATTAGCAATTAGGGGCCATAACAGATATTTGGTATACATAACTACGCGGATAACGTATCTAACGGCAGTTAGGCGGTTAAACTTAAAACCTAAAGTTATATAATATACCCTTTTAAATCCCCTACTTCTTACTACTAAAAATAGGAATTTATCCTTAAAAAGCGTATTTTCTACTATCTTAGTTAGTACCCTTTATAAATAGTACTAAAAGATTAATAAAAAGAAATAATACCTTACTAATAGTAGATATATATAATAACTTACCTCCTCTAACTATTATAAATAATAACTAATAATCTACTAACGCTATAGCTATTACTACTACTACTACTACTACTACTATTACTACTATTACTATTATAGTTATAGTAACTACTTATACTATTAATAGCTTTAGTAAGGGCTCTAAATACTATAGTAAAAGGTAAATAATTTATTTAAGTAGTATAAAGTATATA
The DNA here is from genome assembly GCA_030867305.1 of Colletotrichum zoysiae. Lineage (NCBI taxonomy): Eukaryota > Fungi > Ascomycota > Sordariomycetes > Glomerellales > Glomerellaceae > Colletotrichum > Colletotrichum zoysiae. The sequence goes on along the minus strand of MU842980.1, from coordinate 40,625 downwards.
GTAGTACTAGTAAAGTATTTTATTAAGAGGTCTAATACCTAATTTATTAATTAGTTTTAGCTTTAAAAAGTAGACTTCTTATAGTTAGTAAAATAGATAAAGGATAATAGGTACTTAAGTAATATATATTATTAGTTAGTTAAATAGAAACTTTTAGTATTTCTATATATAGTAGGGTAAAAGATAACTTAGTAAAATACAGCCTATTTCTTTTAAATTAGCTAAAGTAGTATATTATATACTATTTAATAGGTCTTTACTACCCTAGTTATTCTCTATAGTAAAGTTATAAAATAACTAAAGTAAAAGTATATCTCTCTAGCTATTAAACTATTAGTAAAAGACTACTATTTTACTAGCTATATTAAAGCTATTAACAGTACTTTTATAACTACTTATATACCTTTTTAATAGTAAAAGTATTTTTTTAATTATAAGGGGTATATATTATAAAATATACTTACTATAGTTTAATTTAATAGCTTATTTTTATATATATTAGTAGGTAGTAAGGGGTTAATAAATAATACAGCCTTAATAAAGTAAGCAGTTAGTAGGAGCTTTTTAATACTATATAGGTAATACTACCTTAGTAATACTAGATTTACTTATAAAAGTAAGATAGTTATACTATTTCTTAGTAAGAGATACTATCTTAAAGAGGTTATAAAGGTAGGGTAAGAGCTATAGACTATAAAGGAGTTATATAATATATACTACTTAAGACTTTATATAGTAATTAAGAAGGCGTTTAGTAGGCTTAAAAGGAAATAGAAGATTTTATAGGTAGTAATACTAGAGTATTTATTTACTAACTAAATCTAATTTATATATATAATAACAGCCTTATATAACTTTATTTTAATAGGTAAAAAAGGAGAGGTTAATAAAGTAGGTAAGGGTAAAAAAGAAGCCTTAAAAAGGGCTACTAAGTAAGTAGATATAATAGTTAGAGGTAAGCCTATAAAGGAAATACGCTATAATACTACTATTTTAGTATAAGAAAATCGGCTTACTTACCTTACTATATATAATAATTAATAAGTAAAAAAAGGAAGGTAATATATAATATTAACTATTTACTTTATTATACTAATTTTATAAAGAAACTCCTCCTTTCTATCTATTAATTTTACTACTAACTAAGTAACTACTATATAGGCTAACTTTATAAAGAATAATACTACTTTCCCCTCTATATAACTAATATCTAACCTCTTACTAAATAATAACTAAAAGTTATTAATTACTCTTAATATATTATTAGATCTAGCCTTTTATAGAGTAAGTAATAATATTATAGCTAGCCTATATAAGGGTACTAGAGATATTACTATATTACTTAAGGTACTTAGACCTCTCTCTATTATACTACTAAAGAAGCTAAAGACCTTTCTTTTTTCTTACCCTATACAGCTTATTTTTTAATATACTAACTTAAGTAAATCTACTATAAGATTTATTATTAGTAGTAATAATAATATTAGATTTAAATTAGGGTTAAAGTCTACCTTCTTCTTTTTTCCTCTTAATAGTACTTTAACTAACTTACCTTCTTTTATAGACTAACCTATCTTATTATTTACCTTACTTACTTTTATAATATACTACCCTATTACTACTTTATTAGGCTAGATCTAACCTATCTCCTCTATATATAAAAAACCCTTATAGTAAATAGACTAAAGGTATAGGTATTATACCTTAAATAGCTTTTAGCTTTTATCTAATATTAATATTATCTTAGTTTTATTATTATACCTAACGCCTAACTAAAGTAAAGTTTTTACTTTATAATAGTTACTAAGTAGAGCCTTATACTTTATATATAATATAGTTATTAATATATATAGGTTTACTACCCTTATTACTAATAAGATATTCTCTATTACCTATTTTACTATAGTATATTATATATTTATTAGGATACCCTTATTTTATTACTTAAGAAGAAGCTAAAAGAAAAGCTAAATATTATTATATAGCTAGATAATATAATAGGCCTATAATAATACTATTAACTATAGGTAAGTAATTAGTAGTAGTAAAAGTAATATAATAACTAAAGAAGGTAGTAAAGGAGTTAATTAAGAACTATTACTTATTAGTAACCTTATAGTAATAATAACCTTATTAGTATTATTACTTACTAACTAGCTAGGTTCTTCTTATTATAACGTTATTATAAGTATTAGATTTTAATAATTTTAGTAAGAAACTAATAATAATAGATATAGGCCTTAATAGTCCCTTATTTATACCCCTTATATTTAACTTTAGTTATAATGTAAACTTTATAAAGTATTACTTTTTTAAGCAGGCGGTTAGTAATAGGTTATACTTTATATATAACCCTAATTCGGCAGTATAACAGAGGCGGCAGGGGAGTGGTAAGGTCACTATTAGTCACGTTGTGGCCCCTAATCGCTAATCCTGGCGCCGAGAAGATCACACCCTAAGGGTGTCAAGAAAGGAACCAACAAAACGGACAGCATCCGTTACACCAGACGGAAATTACAAGCGACCCCGCAGCCATGGACCCTTTGCTCTGGCTGTCCCCTCCATTGGCGGGTGTGACTAGCCGCAGTCTCCCGATCGGCAGGAGCTTGACTCGGACGGCGATGTTGGGCTCCTAGGTAATGCGTATGGCCAGCCGGCGTCATTTGATAGCCGTAAGGGAGAGACAAAGCCCCTCCCATGTCTGGCAAATCAGGCTGCACCCAGCGTACCCCCAATGTTGCATTGCGCTCTCCATCCTGAAACTTTCGCATCCACGAGTGCTGGGTATACCATATTTACGCGCAAGTCGGTACTTCCCCGGCTGCCTCGGGCGTGATACTGGTGGTTCGGGGAGACAAAACATGCACTAGCCGGCCGTTAGAAGCAGCAGCAGATGGAGTAGTTCCGAGCCAGATCCGACAAGCGCCTGCCGACCACTTCGTAACTCGCCCAGCCAGTACCTTAGCCTAGGCACCTGGGCAGCAGGACGCAGCGAAAGCTCGAACCTCAATGTGGTCCTCAAGTCTTGCTGGCAAAGGCCCACCGTTGCGGCAACGGAGGCTGGACAGTGACATTGCCCCAATATTTGTACTATGCAGGTAACCAAGTCTCCTCGATGGTTGGTGTAACGAAACGTGACGAGGGTGATAGGCAGGCCAATCAGAGGCCGTGAGAGCCCTTGCATTCCCTCCCATCGGTAAACACCGACTCGTTGGGAAGCCTGGTCGACCTGTTGTCGACATAAAACTTCGGCATGTAGTGGTGACCAGTGTTAAGCACGCCTACATAGCAGTGGATGCAGGTTGCAGTGGCAAGTGTGCGAGCCCCTCCGATTTCACTTCGGGATACGGATACCTACTCACTCTGTACAAGCCTTCCATCCTTACACTGGACGAGACGAGTGGGGTGGGGGGGATGAACGCCTCCGTGGCCCAGGAAAGAAAAAAAAAAACTTTGTCCAAGTCAAAACGTGGCTGGTTTCGTGGCTCGCGTAGTGGCCGTACTTCATAATTGCCTGCCTAGCAAGCACACTGTCTGATTACGAAATCCACTCGCTCGTCTTTGGGTCAAGTGTCGGTGACTTGGGACTTGGGTGGGTTAAGGGCTCATGAAAGGGACTCTGTCTAGAATAGTGCTGAAGCTGGTGGGACTCGGCGGCTTGGCGGACGGTTGGTCAGGAGAGGTGAGGACACCCTTGGGATTCGCGACTCGCGAGTTCATGGTTTGAGAGCATACACCTATTGACCGGAGCATCGATATGGGTCGAACTTTACCAGCCTGCCATGTGGTTTAGGTGAAGTCCTGAGGTCGATTTACTAGGACACACCTAGCAACTGCTGTTACGCGATGGTATGGTTCTGACGTACCTTTTCCTACTGCGACAGACCGACCGTTCCGGGGACGCCCGTGGCTGACGAAAACTGCAACGAGATCATTTTTCTTTCGCAAGCACGGCCCAGAATCGTCAATCAATATTGCAGCCTGGCTTTAGCGGCGGTAAAATCGCGCCAAAATAGGTAGGCTGAGCCGGCGCAATCAGTTTGCTGTTCTCGTACGGCCTGCCATTCTGTGTTTTCCTTATAGGTGCAAGTGTGGGTACCAACTGAGTTTAAGGCCGAACCTTACCCTTACCCCAGTGGTTGTGAAGCTTTAGCGGTCTGGTGTTGCGGGAGGACGACTGCTAGTATATACGTCGCCGAAGATGACTGTAGTATGAAGCCTCATCGATTCGATATAAGCCAAAGCCCCGTAGCACTCGCCCGGGGATTTGGCGGTTTGGCATGGGTCCAAGGAAACCATTGTAGCCAGGTAGCTGGGACGAAGGGGGCAACAATAGGGCGGTCGGTGAAGTTCCAGACTGAGCTGACGGGAGTTCAGCATTCGAGCTGATGCGGCTGAAAGAGCGGTTCGATTGGAGGCCGCCGAGGACATTCTAAGACGTACGGGCACAGGACTCTGATGCTAGCATTGCCCTCGTTCGTTCGGAACAACTTGAGAGAGGCCTTGTCCAAGAAAAGGCAGATCCTAGGCGAGTACCTAGCGGAACTCGAGTCAATTGCTTGCTTCAAGACACGACGGGGTGGCTTGGGGTCGAATCAGATTAGCGACTGCACTGGACGACCATAGTGACGTCGGCGGCTTGGGGTTCTCGGAAGGCGGCATGTCCCTGGCATCGCTGTGTGGATTAGCCACAAGAAAAGTAACGATAGGTATGCAGGTCTTTATGGAGTACATACAGATGAGCAGGGCCTCAGGGCCTCGGTGATTTCCCAGTCGCGAAAATATGGCTCGAGTTGTCTTGCATTCCGAAGACGGCGGTTGATCGAATGGCCGGCTGTGCTGCGAGCCTGTTTCTGGGGAAGACAGTCGATACGCGGGGCACAGGGAGGCAGAACAGCAAGGGTTGGAGTTGGAGGCCTGTGATTAGGGAGTTTGATCTGCTGAAGGCCAACCCGGCGATATGGTTGTAGGTAATGAAAGGATGGATGATGCGAGGGCCTGAAACAGCTGAAGAAGGCACTGGGCGATGATCTTGGGACGATAGCCCACACGGTTGGGCTGACAAGCGGGTTGCCTTGAAATGTGACACCCTAACGATCGTCATATACGAAAGTGCCTTCCTCGGCCGTGGAAGAGCTCGAGGAAGAGTGAAGTGGATGTTTGCGCGATCCTTTTGAATGAACGGTAGTGAAGCAGGAGCGTTGCAGCACAACATGGTACAGTGCCTTGAGTAGGTAGGTAGGTAGGTAGTGTAGCTTCCGCCACTGTCAAGAGCGATTTCGCTTTTGGGAGGCACGGAAGCCGCGATTGGCGTTCTCTCCTCGTTCATTCATTTCAATCATTCATTCATTCTTTGTTCTCGCTCCCGTTTCTCATGTTTAATCCAACTACAAGCCAAGGGGTTTCATTTTCTCGAGTTTCCGGCATAGCTGGAGGAGGCAGGAAGCAGTCGGAGGCGGACAGGCGGAGCGGGAAGGGACGCAGGATGAGAAGGAACAGACGACGGGGCTCGGACCTGGACCCTTGAATACCTATCTTACTTCACGGAAGTCTCTACCTACAGCAGTAGGCCAAAAGTCTGTTATAGCAATAAGGATAACCCAATCGAGAGTAGAAGTCACTTTACGGTGCACCACTAAAGGCCCTATGTCTTAGCAATCTACTGTAGCTTTTGATTGGCCATGCTCAATGCTGTAGTCAGACTTTTGACCTCATGGTGTACATACACCACATAAACTACCCGTACAGTACACTTGCCCCCCCCCCCCCCTTTTAGCACATGGCACAGCGTGGATACAGGACCCTCACTGTCCGGTCATCGGCATGACCGGCCGAGCACACTGTACGGACTTCATCACTTCGATCAATGCTCACTCCAGTCGTTTACCTACATACCGGTGCCGTACCAACCTTGCACCTTGCCTACACTTACAGCATGCACATTCCCGGCTGGATGAGCCGAGGATGCGGCCTGCGGCAGACCGTCTGACCATCAATCGGACATCGCGACCCTTGGACACCATGCTTATGCCCTCTGCCTTCACCATTCTCATGTTCCCAATCTCGATTCCGGCGTCAGGTGCCAAATCTGGAAGCGGCTCCCACCGCCTATGATCCATACCGTACACTACTGCTAGGGAACAAGATAGGAAGGGAAGCACGGTCGGTCCCTGGTACGCCATGTGACAGTCCAGCTGAACCAGACTCTGGCGCACACTGTGGCTCTGGACTCGACGCTGGATCCGAAGCGGGCCGCGGAGACAGGCACCCCTTAGCTCGAGGCACCGTCATTTACCTCTGGCATCACTGGTACGGCGGCACGGCGCAGCAAACAGCGGGCACGGTGGCGGCGAGGAGCTTGCGGTTGCAAGCTGTGGAGACACGGGGGATGCAACGCAAAGTTGCATGGCTGCTGGAGGCGGCAAGGAACACTGGTGGATGGCATATGGGGGCGGCCAGGAGCCTCCCGCCGTCATCCAGCTGAGAATACTACCTTGCCTTTGGGTACGGAAACGTTGTCGCTACCAATCGCCGTTGCCCGATGTGCCGCGAGCAGGCCTTGGTACGGCGGCAGCATGCCATGTGCCAAGTAGCTTACTACGTACTTAGACTGTACCCAGTTTACAAAGCGGTTTTGAGTCGACGAGAGTCGTGAGCGGAGGCAGCAGGATGAAAAATGGACGGCATGCCTTGTCTGCTCAGTCTCGAGGACCCCTATTTCCATCGAGACGGCACGACTCTGGTGGGAAAAAAGTCGGGTAGCTCCACAGAAAGATGCGTTGGTTATCCCCACAGCAGATGCGAGAGAAAACGGTTCTAACTGAGGTGCTTATCCAGCTAGCCTGTCTCAAAAGGCGTTGCTACGAGTGCCCGAGCCGCCACAAGATCCCCCTCCCTGCGTCTCTCCCTACCTACTGAGGCAACCGACCTACCTGCTTTAGGTGCGTACGCCCCCAAGCCCCCTGTTCACCCGTCCGTTGTTGTCTACATTAGGTACTGTGTATGGGACGGCACAACACCTCGGCCCACTATCTACCAGACAATTTGACACAAGTGCTTCTACACACTATCAGAGCGTACCTTTCTTTCTTTCTTTCTTTCTTTCTTTCTTTCTTTCTTTTTTTTCCGTTTTCGGTTGCGCCCCCCCGCCCCGGGCTTTGGGTATAAATGTCTGGGCCATTGCGGACACGCCACTGGGAAAGGAGACGATACGATGGAGACAGGCCTGGAAACGAACAATATTAGGCAGGTCGGTTCGACCAGTGGCGGCAGCGGTCAACACGCTCCGAATGCGCTAGCACGGCAGAATTGCTAGACGGGGTGTACACTAGACTCGTTCCAACCGTTGCCGCCCATTGCTAGCCACACACACACAGGCTTGGCCCCCATCTCATTCTTGACGACAGGGGGGTGGCAGACGAAGGAGATGGGAGGGGGAAAAGGAAGAATGGTGGGTGGGGAGTACGACTACTGCGAAGCACGTAGGTATGTCACAGGCAGCACAAACAAGCGGCACGCAGGCCATACGCACTCGGGAGAAAAAGGATGGCATAGAAAACAGGAAGCTGGGCCGGGTTCGAAGGAGAAGAGGGCACTACATAAAGGAGACTATGTACCTGCCGAGTAGGCACGGTGTACGATACATGGTAGGACTCTTATCGTTCTCCAAACTTGGTGTACTACATTCAACACATTAGGTATACTAACAACGGCATCCAGGGCTTGGAGGAGGGGCGCAAGCAGCGCCTCGAGCTAATGCTAACCGGCGGAATCCCTAGTTGCCCACCAACAACCCCTTCCGGGCGTCGACGCTTGTGCTGCGTTGGGAAAAAAACTCGATCGATCACCATTCGTATTCCATGTCGGCCGCTGGTTGAAGAGCGAATTGCAGTGTGAAAGAGGCTCCTCCGTTCACCCCTGGTCGAGACGCCCCGTATATGCCACCGTCCTATTCGCTGCTCGACTCAGAAAGTACCGCTGCCGCAAGTCTCGCTGGCCAAGGTACAAGCATGGTTGGGCCGATTTAGACTAGCGCTACCCTGCTCCATTCCGCACCTCCTCCTCTTCTTGAGCTTCCCCTCTCCCCCGTGGATACCTAAACTACCTACCTAGGTAAGTACGATGTATATGTAGGTAGGTAGGTAGGTAGGTAGGTACCTCCATAGTAGGTCATGTACCGCATCTACCTACCTAGGTAGTATGGCTCAAGTACCTCTCTCCTGAGGTCTCCGGCGCAACGCATCACATCGCTGCTCACCTCACACCGCGTACAAGTACATTTCTCGGCAGGGATGGCCCGATGCTGATCTCGAGTACTGTGTACGGAGGAGCACATGGGCCGTACAATACCAACCTACCTACCTACCTACCTACATACAAAGACCTGGCCGACCAGCTTCAGATACACCGAGTAAACTAGAATAGGAGACTGGGAGAACGGGGGACCAAAAGAAACCTACTGTACTGCACATCAACGCTGCACCTCAGGACGAGACGAGTACATACTCCCTCATCCCGTTTCTCGAGCTTCACCGTTCGCCTCATCGACCAGTCTGCCTCTCCACCTCTTCTTCTCCAAGCCCACCCTCGCCAATCCCATCCCACCCCAATCCCACATCCGCCCTCCTTAGCCCGCTGTGGTATCCGTTTGCGCCCCCCCCCCCTGTTGTTAAGGTACTTCATGTTCCGCCTTATCTCCTCTCTTCCTAGTCCTGCGCCTGTGGTTCTTCTTTTTGCTCTGCTCTGCTCTCTACTCTTTCGCGACTTGTAGCCTCCAAGTAGCAGCTCACTCTTCCCTACTTTATCCGCATTTTGGGGGCGTGTCTACTCCCTATTTGCTCGTCTCGTCCGTTTTCTTTTTACCCTCGCGCTTTCTCTGCTTGTCAACCCACCTGCACCGCTTGTCCTCCCTCCTTCCTCCCTACCACCCCCGAACTCTCCCATCCCTACCCATAACACTTTTGCTCCGCAGGGGAGAAGAAAAGAAAAAGGAAAGAAAAAACCAGGAGCATCATCGTTTCTGACGTCTTGGATCAACGTGGTTCAGGCGAGTAGGAAGACTCTGTTCCTGCTACCTGCTACAGGATACGGTTTTTCGATATTCACTGAGGTTCCAGGCACTCACTGAGCGAATATGCTGCCGGTTGACCACGACTCTTCTTGATCTATACCCGCTCGACATTTCCCATCCAAACCCCTCTAGCCTCGGCCACCCCTCTCGCGACCGTCCCCAAACCACCCACTCGACAAACATCACAAGCAGCGTGCTCTGCCCTGCTTGTCGATTCGATCGTCCGCCCTCAATAATTCCAACATGGTCGACGATTCTGCACTGGCCGCCGCCGCGGCCATCGTGCAATCTCTTGCCGCCGATGGCACGACGCCCATGTCCCTTCCCTTCAAGGTCGATGCGCGAATCGAACTCCCCGGTCGTGACACCCCCGCAAAACGCAGCCTCGAGAACGAGCTGGCCAAGCTCGCGCAAAGGATCGAAAAACTCGAGAGCAGAGCCCAGGCTTCTGTAGCCTTCCCGGAGACACCCAATGAAGTCCACGATTCCATTTTTGGCGGCGATGACTCTGACGACACATCACCGACATCGTCCAACAGCCGCCCCATCTCCAGGCCCAAGTTCCAACGCGAAGGTACCGCCACAGCCGATCCAAGCCTCGCGGACAGCCCGCTGACTGACGAAGCCTTGGAAAGCTTGCAAGAGAAAGTGCTTGACCAGGAGAAAGGTATCTCCAGCGCCAGACAGGAAATCAGCAGCGTTAGCGCCCAGCTCCTTGAGCAAAAGGAACTCCAGGAACAGGCATTCTTCAAGATTGAACAGGAACGAGTCGCCACCCTGGAACGGGAGCTATGGAAGCATCAAAAGGCAAACGAGGCCTTCCAAAAGGCCCTGCGCGAGATCGGTGAAATTGTCACAGCTGTTGCTCGCGGAGACCTCTCCAAAAAGGTTCGCATGAACACTGTGGAAATGGACCCCGAAATCACAACTTTCAAACGGACAATCAACACCATGATGGATCAGCTACAGGTTTTCTCGAGCGAAGTCTCCCGCGTCGCCCGCGAAGTCGGAACCGAGGGTTTGCTCGGCGGCCAGGCCCGCATCGAAGGTGTGGACGGCACTTGGAAAGAACTCACAGACAACGGTATGCCCGCAACGCGACCCGCCTTTCAGTGGCATGGCGCTAATGCATCGAAACAGTAAACGTTATGGCTCAAAATCTCACGGATCAAGGTCAGTCCCTCCTCCCCTTCTCTCTGGCGTACACCGAGGCGCTATACTGACCTCACTCTAGTGCGAGAAATCGCATCGGTAACAACTGCAGTCGCCCACGGTGACTTGACCAAGAAAATCGAACGCCCCGCCAGAGGAGAAATCCTGCAACTGCAACAAACGATCAACACAATGGTAGACCAACTGCGGACTTTTGCCTCCGAAGTCACTCGAGTCGCTCGCGATGTCGGAACTGAGGGTATACTTGGTGGTCAAGCTGATGTCGAAGGGGTCAAGGGCATGTGGAATGAACTAACGGTCAACGTCAACGCCATGGCAAATAATTTAACGACACAAGTACGAGACATCATCAAGGTAACGACTGCCGTGGCAAAGGGCGACCTTACGCAAAAGGTTCAAGCGGATTGCCGGGGAGAAATCTTCGATCTCAAGTCAACCATCAATTCCATGGTGAACCAGCTTCAACAGTTCGCACGAGAGGTCACAAAGATTGCCAGAGAGGTCGGCACGGAAGGCAGGCTCGGTGGCCAGGCTACCGTTCATGACGTTGAGGGGACCTGGAGAGATCTCACGGAGAACGTCAACGGCATGGCGATGAACTTGACAACACAAGTGCGCGCGATTGCCAAGGTCACTACCGCCGTCGCAAATGGTGACCTCACCGAGAAGATAAGAGTGCCTGTGAGGGGTGAAATCCTCGATCTCAAGAACACAATCAACACCATGGTTGACCGTCTTGGAACCTTTGCCTTTGAGGTCAGCAAAGTTGCCAGGGAAGTCGGCACCGACGGAACTCTGGGTGGACAAGCCCAGGTCGACAACGTGGAGGGCAAATGGAAAGACCTCACCGAAAACGTCAACACAATGGCATCGAACCTTACTTTACAGGTTCGAAGCATTTCAACCGTCACCCAGGCCATTGCCAACGGTGACATGAGCCAGAAGATTGAAGTGGAGGCACAAGGAGAAATACGGGTCCTCAAGGAAACCATAAATAACATGGTTGACAGGCTGTCCAACTTCTGCAACGAGGTACAAAGGGTGGCCAGGGATGTCGGCGTTGACGGCAAGATGGGCGCGCAAGCAGACCCAGCCGGTCTGAAGGGGCGATGGCGTGAGATCACGACGGACGTCAACACCATGGCTAGCAACTTGGTAAGTTTGGCAGTCCTCCTTTCACCGGGACCCTGGATCTAACAGACGAAACAGACAACTCAAGTGCGGGCGTTCTCGGACATTACCAACCTAGCGACAGACGGGGACTTCACGAAACTTGTCGAAGTAGAAGCCTCCGGTGAAATGGACGAACTTAAACGAAAAATCAATCAGATGGTGTCCAATCTGCGGGATAGTATCCAGAGGAATACGCAAGCTCGTGAAGCAGCAGAGCTGGCCAACAAGACCAAATCCGAATTCTTGGCAAACATGTCTCACGAGATTCGCACACCCATGAACGGCATCATCGGCATGACCCAGCTGACACTCGATACGGACTTGACGCAATACCAGCGAGAGATGCTGAATATTGTCAACAGTCTAGCGAACAGTCTGTTGACAATCATTGACGACATTTTGGATTTGTCCAAGATTGAGGCTCGCAGGATGGTCATCGAGGAAATCCCATACACGTTGCGTGGGACTGTATTCAACGCCCTCAAGACCCTAGCCGTCAAAGCGAACGAAAAGTTCCTCGACCTGACATACCGAGTTGATAGCTCGGTGCCAGACCACGTCATTGGAGACTCATTCCGTCTTAGGCAGATCATCCTCAACCTGGTCGGCAATGCCATCAAGTTCACCGAGCACGGCGAAGTTAGCTTGACGATCAAGAAGGCCGACCCTGTGGTTTGGGCCTGCAATCCTGATCAGTACGCCATCGAGTTTATCGTCACTGATACTGGTATCGGTATCGCAGCAGACAAGCTTGATCTCATTTTCGACACATTCCAGCAGGCCGACGGCTCCATGACCAGGAAGTTCGGCGGTACCGGTCTCGGCTTGTCCATCTCGAAGCGCCTTGTGAAGCTGATGGGCGGTGACTTGTGGGTCAAGAGCCAGCATGGTCAAGGCAGTGAATTTCACTTCACGTGCCGCGTTCGCCTGTCAGACCTCGGCGTCGAGGTTATTGAGAAGCAAATCAAGCCGTACAAGGGCCACGAGGTTCTTTTCGTTGACAAGGCGCAGTCCGGCTACGGAAACCAGATCAAGACGATGCTTTCCACCATTGGTCTGAAGCCTGTCGTCGTTGACTCGGAAAAGAACCCGCTGCTCACCGACGTACGGGACGCCCAGGCAATGCCGTACGACGTCATCATTGTCGACTCCATTGACACGGCCAGGAGGCTCAGATCCGTTGACGACTTCAAGTATCTGCCGATTGTTCTCCTGGCACCCGTTGTCCATGTGAACCTGAAGTCTTGCTTGGACTTGGGCATAACATCGTACATGACTACGCCTTGCACCGCAGTCGATCTCGGAAACGGCATGATTCCTGCCCTCGAGAACCGCGCCACGCCCTCCCTGGCCGACAACACCAGGTCGTTTGAAATTCTCCTTGCTGAGGACAACCGGGTCAACCAGAGGCTTGCCGTCAAGATTCTTGAGAAGTATCATCACGTGGTCACTGTTGTTGGCAATGGTCTTGAGGCTGTTGAGGCCATTAAGAGGAAGAAGTTTGATGTCATTCTCATGGATGTCCAGATGCCAATCATGGTAAGTCCCGAGGCTTTTTATTGTTACTAGTCAGTCTTCAGTGCAAGCTAATCCCACCCTGTAGGGCGGTTTTGAGGCGACAGGCAAGATCCGTGAGTACGAGCGAAGCCTAGGCTCGTACCGTACTCCCATCATTGCACTGACAGCCCACGCCATGATGGGTGACCGCGAGAAATGCATCCAGGCCCAGATGGACGAGTACCTGTCCAAACCTCTTCAGCAGAACCATCTCATCCAGACCATCCTCAAGTGTGCGACGCTCGGCGGTCAGCTGCTGGAGAAGAACCGAGAAAGGGATATGGCCCAGCAGTCAAGGGTCAAGGCCAGCACCAACGAGCACCCTCAGTCTCATCTTCGTCCGCCCATGGATACCAGGTCCTTCACCTCGAAAGAACCGATCATGGGACCCAGCCCGGCCAGCCCCGCTTTGGCCTCGGCGGATCAGGAAGATCCCATTTCTAGGGCACGTAATGGCCTTTCCGACTCGCGCAGCCTAACAAGCTAACTTGGTTTCTTGTTCGTGCGCGCAGCTGCTACTGAGGTCACATAGTTCCTAACTGGAATGACAGGGACAGGCTCAGAAAAAACGCAAGTGGCGACCCGAGTAAAACTACGACATGAACATCGTTATTTTGTCGATGAAATACCCAAGAAAGTTACACGAGAGCATTGATGGAGGCAACATATGGGCATCACCGCTTCACTGTGCCGAACCGACGTCCATCCCACGCATACCAGACATACCATTGACATACACGACACGGCACATCTCCTTCCAGCAGCAAAGGGCGTTTTAAGAATAGGCCCGCTTGGATCTTGGATTTCGTCATCAAGACGGGTGTGCATAGTGTTCCAGCGCACAAAGAAAGCAACCGATCTTTGTTGGCTGGCCACTTGATATCTCAGGACGGGTGTGCACATGGGTGGGCATTTGGGCTCCACAGGGAAGGTGAAGGGAGGTCGTTGGGAGTTTTTGTTTTTTGTCTTTTTATTATCATGCTGTTCTTTGTCAATGGGCATATGGCAGGTGGGTCATGTTGCCCTTGTTCGCCACCTTCACGTTCACCTTCCATTGTAGTTTTATTTTTACTGCCGTAGTTGGAAGTTGCGACATGGAGGAGAACAGCTAAGCAGCCAGCATTGTGGACTGGTTGCTTCTAGACCTCGATGGTTGCAGGCTTTGGCTTCTGTGGCAGGTCTACCTAGCGAGGTGGCTGCAGGCTCGCATGCCTCCGATTTGACGGTTTACCTACGAGAGGGCAAGATGGTGAGGGTTGAGAAATGGGGTTCCGACTTTCTTGAGACCAGGCATTGGAAGTGGACAGCGGGAAGAGAGGGAGAGAACAGAGAGATTTGGTTTTGTGTTTCACCCCCTTCAGAAACGGAAGGGTTACCAGCAACAAGGGCGTCATAGGATGGGACAGACTTTACATCATTGATATCGAAAAAGGCCAGACCGTTTTGGTTTGGATAAATACCCAGATTCTGGATGGCATACTTGATGCAGCAATCATATCCTCAGTCTGTGTACGTGCAGGGGGGGCGAGGGTTTCTCGATGCACAAGAGCTCTTGAAGACGAGTCTAGGCAACTGAATTTGACTGTAGGTCTCTTCCTTCTTGCCACCACGCCTGTTCGAGAGTCCGCGTTGCCTGGTTTGTTATGTCGACGTGTCCGAGGCCAAACATGGATGGCCAGCCCGCCTCGGCCCCCGTAAGGGCGGAAAACACGTCGTTTTAACGGACACTAACTTTCCCCTATTTCAGTTACAGTAGAAAGGACATTGTGGTCTCTAGCTCCAGTCAGGGGGCCTGAGTAAACTTTCGGCCCGAGACACTGTGTTCCGGTTTCCGGTTCCCGGTTTCCCGACGACGGGCCAGGGCCATTCCTGTCCGACAACATCAGATTCCCGTCACCGAGCCCCAGTCCCTTCCTGATGCCACGGCAGTGCCGACGACCATGGGCCAGGCCCTTGAGTCGTTTGCAGCTTACTTGCGTTCCACTGGCGACGGAGCACGCCCCGAGAACGCAGCATGCGTTCCTTCCATCGAGTACTGACACGGTATAGTAAACGCAAAGCCATCATCGGGTATACGTGAAAACTCAACGGCGGCCACGAGGCACGCGCCCCCTTGGCTTACCCACATTACACGCCTGATAGGAGAACAAGGCCTGCAGGGTGGGACGAGAGAAACACGAGACCTACATTCCCGCCTGTATGGTCTGCCTTGACGGTAGCTCGTCCGGTCCGCCGGGGTCGAGATCTTGGGATGTCAGGTCGCAAGGGAGGACGCCTCATCAATTACGCAATCATATCGACGGGGACGACCACCCCTCCTTTCTCGAGGCCAACTGGGCGACTCATCTCACGAGAGGCCCCTCCGTGAGCGTATACGATCAAAAGACTAGGTGTCGGAGCGGATGGGGGAGGGAAGGGCAAGGGGCTTCGACGGGATACCAGTATGTCACGAGCCAAGACAAGCTCGGCAGGCAAAGAAGGACAGCAATGCCGCAAGAAGAGCTTACCACCGGCGTCAACGGCCTGCCTACTCCCCCTCTGTGCCTGCGGGGATGGGTAAAAAACGGGCCATATCGACTTCATCAGACCGATTGGGCACTAGTCTCACGTTGTATGCAGAGTTGCTTCCAAAATGCTGCTCGCGAATGGGACGCACACGATCGTGAACACCACACACGAGTCCGTAGTGTACACCCTATTGTAAGGGGTACCAGACTAAAGGAACCCCCCCCCCCCCCCCCTCTAACACATCGAGATTCGCCCACCACCGAAACTAAAATAGTAATAAAAGGAGCGTTTGATCCGGCAGCGGGGAGGGGCGGGATCTGACAGCTCCCCTCTCGAGACCCGAGAGATCCACGGCAGGGCGTTGGGACGCTGTGATACAGGTACGGTGATCCGAAGCGCGGCAGCAGTCCGTCCTTCTTGCCAATTTGGTGTGCTGGGCGGCGAGATGGGGCGAGAGCATGCTCTCCGGGGTTCACTTCCATTGGGCAATCAGACCATATATGCCTTACCGAGCACCCGCCGGCGGTGTAAGTGAAGCACTTTCAATCACTTGTTCATCATATCAAGGCCAGGGGGGGCAGTCTGAGGTAGGACGGGATCATCGTACTGTATGTGCTCTGCCAGATTGACAGGGCTGAGGTGCAACAGGCGGGTGGCGAGAATGGAAGCCAAGATCCCGGCGTCCGTTCCGGCCGGCAAACCGACCATGGACTCCTCGTGGGAAGAAAGAGAGAGGAGAGGAAGGAAAGAGAGGGAGAAACCCCTCCCCAAAGCCCACTTCAGCCACGTGCCCGCAACAAGCGCGTATCATCAAGGAGGGGGTTGCTTTGAATTTAATGGAGAATCGTTAGGATCATTAGGGAAGGTGGGCAGCGGCGATAGGATGTTGTCGGTAAGAATGCATTTGATAGGCCGGCCCAAACAAAAAAGAGAACCACTAGAGGAGGGGGGTTCAGCCTTGGCATGATCGTCGCCTCGCGGCGATCGAGAACTATCGCCACCTCGGTCGGCCGCAAAACTCCCGCCAATGTTTGCACCATCTCAGGACGGTCAGAAACCGAGATTGAGCTGAAAAGGGAAATGGACAGGCCCAAAGAAAGCAATACTGGATCCCATCCTTGCGCGCCCCTGCCCGTCACAGTCCGAAGCACATTGGTGCGTCTCAAATCCCAATCTCATACTCAAGGCTTCCTCGCGGTCTCGTCGGATCCAGAGCCATCCTCCTTCTCTCTATCGGAGACCCCATGGTGAGCCGTGCCGTCCTCCTTCGAGTTGTCGTCCTGTGGCGCCGCGGTGCCACCCTGGTCGGACTTCCCATTGGCTTCGAAGGCGGCAAGTAGAGCGTCCAGTCTACTCTCGAGGTTTGTCAGGTTGGCCTCGAGCGTGGTGGCGGTCTGTTCGCCTCTGAATGCGATTCTCGGTTAGTCTGAAAGTGAAATCCGTGTGGGGAAAAGCGGTCACGAGGGCGTATCTCGATGGACAACAAAACATGGGAATCTTTCTTTTCGGTCTGGCCACTTGGCTAGATCTCAAGCGGAAGATGGGTAACGGGAAGGGACAGTGATTCCGAATGGCTGGCACAACAGGCTATTGGGTATCGTTTAGAGAAAGGGCCTCGGCCGCTGCAGAAGCCATGGGTTGAGACAGAGACGGGAGTAAAAGCCCCGGCGGCGTGAGACGTTGAGGAGTACATTCGCCTCACGCACTCTGGGCGAACGGTCTGGACCGGAGGGGGCAACCTCAAGCTACTTCATCGAGATAGCAACTCCTGCGGGAGCGGTAACCGAATGCCATCCTGGCAAGCGAGTTGCGACGACGAACTGGAACATGGTCGTGCCACAGTCCGCTAGGCACCTCTAGATCTGGCCCATGGTGTCCTTGATCTCGCTTCGCTGCGTTTGTCCTAGACATAGCATCGCGGGCGAAGGGAAGAAAGCGCCGGGCCATCCAGCGGTGTTGATAACTTCTGAGAACTTCCTCGGTTGGAACAAGACGCAGTGGAGTTAGGGCCATCCGGCGTCGGGCGGACAAGAATGGATGAGTGGTCCAGGCCTGCCTGGGTCCACGTGCAGCAACAAGTCGCGCAAGTCAGCGCCTAACCCCGAAGTTTCCAGGGCTGAGGGCGCCATCAAACGAGAAAGAAGACAAAGATAGGGTAGTTGGCGCGCTGCCTTGACCAGGAACGGTCTGATGTGCATTGGCGGTGCTGCGCTGCGCTGCGGCGCGCAAGGGTTCTAGAGGAAGCTTTGGGTAAGGCGCTCGCTCGCACTGCATTGCGTATTCCGCGAAGTCGCAGCTTTCGGAGGCAGTTCCGGTTCAGGGTGCAGAGACATGCTATTCTCAATGCATATTGTGGTAGTGGTGGGGGCTTCGGTTTCTCACGCCGGGGGCGCGTGTACCAAGGATGTGACTGCAGGGGAGGGGGGAAGGGGGAAAAGTAAAAAAGGACGATGGGAAAATGCTCGTCGATTGGGCGTTACCTACCTTAGGAGGTCTCTATAGGCCTAGAACGCGCCCCAAACGTGGTCAGCCCTGGAACAGTGCACGAGGGAGCCTATCCAATCCCATATATCGCCACACTCCACTTCTGCCAACTGCCAATGCCCTTCAGCGTCTCTTCTGCCACAACTACCTACCTACTGTAGGTAGGTAGTGAGCGTGCATTTACGCCTCCGCCGCTCAGGTCTCTCCCTCTCCCTCCCCCCCCCCCCCCCTCTAGTTCCCTCTTTTAGTTTACGGCCAACGGAGGGCTAGTTGATCAACATGGAAGGAGACCGATGACGACTGCCTTGTTACTGCCAACACCTCATTACCTTCTTGCTTCGTCGCTAGCCCCCCCCCCCCCCCCCTCTCTCTCTCTCTCTCTTAACGTCGCCATCTGGCCACCATCGTCAAGAGTCGGACCATCTCCCTTCACGCTTTTGAAGCGCAGGAGGGTCTAAACCGCCCCAGCCCTGATGGACAGGGGGAAGGGGGGCCTGTGAAGGACAGATGGACGTGCCAGAGAGAGAGACGGACAGAGCAGCAGGTGGTAGCTGGGGCGGGAAGGGAAGGACGGGGACCGTAGAACCCGAGAGAAGAGACAGCGGAAACGGGAGTTGGACAGAACAGAGAGGGGATGGTTTGGGGGCAGTAGAATCCAAGGGGCCGCGGGTGAGTTGGGAGAAGCCATGCGCCCTCGTCGTGGTCCGCTCTCAGCTGCCCCCCCCCTTTGCTACGCCAAAGTCCCAAACCGCGTGCACATGTGTATGGACAACAACATACCTGGGCAATGTTATCCACCGACGACTCGCCGTCAGGCCTGTTCGTTGTCGGGGAGGCGGTCTCAGGCTCCTGAGGCGCTGGGGCCATTTTCGGGGACGGCGACGGGGCGAGCGAATCGAAAGGGTCCAGGGTAAAGAAAGATGGTGGTAAAAAACGGGAGAAAGTGGCCTGATCTGGGCGTCTCGAGGGAGGAGCCGCCCTCTTTTTTATTTCCTACCCTTTCTTTGCCCTTTTCTTCTCCCCACAAGTCTCTTCGTTTTTGATACGGAAAACGCGGATACTCTTTGCTGTGATGTGATTGATGTTCGTCGCTGGCTGGTGTGCAGGCAGGCAGGCAGGCAAGCAGGCTAGGGTTATAAGGCTTGCGATAACTCGATCCCTTCTTCTCCGGGGGCTGGCTCAAGCTGCTGGCTGATGAGAGAGCGGGATTGCCGAGGGAAAGGCGATAGTTCCGTGCCGTCTGGCGATCTGGCGAGCGTAAAAGCTGACTGATATCCGAGGCGTACGAAATAACTGATATGGGATTTGTACGGTCCTTGGGTAGGGTTTGTCGATGGTTAGTTTGCCAATGGATAGAGAACTGCAGTGTATTGCCCAAGGCCTGCCCCTCATTCCTCCTAAAACGCTGACTGGGGCATGGATAGGTAGCGGCAGGTACATATGTATAGATTCGCTTACATAAGAGGCGGGTCCGGTAGCATTGAACGTTGTTGGAGAAGTTGCAGTGGAGCAATAATGAGAAGGATACGGAGTGCTTGCTGTATTCGTAGGTAGTGGCACCCACCCACCCACGCAACCTGCCGCACAACTGCCGGGCCATTTCCTGTTGCAGAAGAGGGCCACCTACATATACGATAAGCTTTTCGGACACCGCAACTCAAATCAGTGGCCCAGATCGTCTAGTTGGTTAGGATGATACGTTGTGGTTCTTCATACAGCGAAGCCGTGTTGACGGCGGTTCGAATCCGCCTCTGGGCATTGGTATTTTTTGCTTAATTCAGAGTTACGATCAATTCTTCTTTTTATGTTTTGGTGGTGACTTGGTTGGCTCTGAAAAATCGTGATCTGAGTACAAAGCATGCCCCTAAAATCGGGTTGAGTAGCTAATCTTTTGATGACGTAATAACCTCGCTTAAGCCACACTCTCTGGTTGGTGGTGGCGGTGCCCTTCTTAGCTCCCTATGCCAGGTCGGGGTTGGGCATTGGTCTTTTTTTGGAGTTGATTAATTTACTTTTTGGAGTTGATTATTGCGATCGATTCTTCTTTTGCGTTTTGGTGGTGACTTAGGTAGGTAGGTAGGTAGGTAGGTAGTCGCCGCCGTTTATGACGTTGCACTGGTGAATACCTACCCACCTAGGCTGGGTAGTAACGAGCTGAGCTGTGCATGCATCCCCGGATGCAATCGATTAACGCACCGGAACAAGATAGATTGCAAGGGTCTGGGGAAAAGTATCGCGGCCATTTCGGCTCAATACCAGCACCTGACTCTTGTTTTTGGTCGATCGTCATTCAGCAGACAGATGGGCAGATAGATGGATGGACACGGATACTTCGCAGATGGAGATGGCCGAAGGGTGTTGTTTGGTTCCCACATGTGACAAGTTTTTGGGAGAAAGCATCTTTGGCCCGGGTTTCCGCGGCTGAACTGTTGTTATCGTCGTTACTATCCTGGGATGAGTAGCCGGCGGGTGACGAGCAATTTGCAAGCATCTAATGCCATGTCGACCTTGCACTTTCTGCAAGGTTAATTGCCCAACTAAGCCTTCCTGAACAACGTATTTGAGGCAGGGTGCTACATTGGTCAGATCACCGACTTTGGACAATGCCGTCCTGCGTGTTGTAGGTATCGTACCGTACCGTACTGTAAGATGATGGTCTTTGACAGATGCGCGTGGTGCCTGCCTGCCTGCCTGCCTGCCTGCCTGCCTGACCGCACGTCACAGGAACACCTGGTCCCCACGTACCGGGATGTCATCTACTGTACTACCACACCCCCCGTGGTGTCAACCCGGCCAGATATTCATCAGCATTTCTCCAAGACAAAGCTGTGAGACGAGGCATGGTGAATTGAGAATCCAGTGTGTTGCGGATATCGGTCTTGATCTGCGTCACCAACCACCTCCGAGCGTTTTTCTACAGAGCGCCTGGGTAGTGTACTTCGTACGCAGTATAGACAGTAACCGTGCAGCTACAGCCAGCCCCGGTCGCTTCTGACCTATCACATCCGGGGCCTGGCTGAATCAACCCCACTTGTGTGGGTGGGGCCAGAAAACTGTCAATCTTTTCCTCTACTGTAAACACTAGCTTCAGTTGGGGTCTCTTCTTTGGCTTCTTCGATGCCGCAGCGCATTTTCAGATGACCACCAAAGCCCCTCCTGCAGTCAGATCGAACTTTTGCTGAGGCTCATCAGGGACGATGATATCAGATCCCAAACAATGCGAGATGGGATGCCGCCCCCTCCCCTCCCTCACGACGATGCACTGGCGTCCAACCTTCCCCGTGGTTAATTGCTGGCATTTGCCCAATCTCGATGACTAGGAATGGGCGTTCGCGATCGAGATGTTGGGATTGACAGTGTCGCAATCGCTGCGTTCCCCCTTCCTCCGTAACATACGGTTTTGCGCTTGCGCTGGCTTCTGAGCTCGGATGCCCTGTCTGCCGATCTGGGTCGGCACCTGCTCTGACGACGTAGGCGTCCATGAGGCACCACATACCTAGGTAGGTATCCGGCACCGTCAACCTAAGGATCGAGAATGTCCAAGGCAGCGTCAGCCCTGTTGCCCGTGTCCCGTTGTGATCGTCTGTGCCGTCTGCGATCGTAATCCTCATATCCATCATGACGATGCGATTTTGCAGCATGCGCAAACTTCCACTAGCTGCCCTGTTTTGTGGTGGTCTTTTGTTTCCTCCATTCTCTCACACCCACGGTCTCCGGTTCCTCGGCGCCAGGAGAAGCCGATCACTTCCACAGCCCTCGGCTCATTTACTGCCCGCTATTTCCCGGGGGGGGGGGGGGGGTTGTATCCAACTACGGCCCACGACGGCCTTGCCGTGACCTACAGTAGTGTAGTATGCCCTCCCCCCCAAATGTCAGCCGGCGTGGGCATCGTATGAGGAATCGGAGCACTCGAGGACCCTAGCGACGGCGACGGTGGGAGGTCCCAAATGTCAAAGTTGAGCTGGGAGGTGGCTGAATACGCTATTTGCTGTGTTGACGCTCTGTAGCGCTGCTTGCCAGCTAGTAGGGCAGTCCGCTGCGAAACCATCTCTGCCATGGAAAGAAAGCCTTTGATACGTCAACACCACCCTCCAGTCGCGCCTGGGTGTCCAGAAACAAACAGCCTCTCAGTGCTGGTTGCGTTCGGTATACTGGTTCCCTCGCTTGATAAGTCCAGAACGTTCACTGAACCTTATGAATGGGTGAGGACCCATAACCATGACGATAGTTGCATGAAAAACACCACCACGACAAGTCGCGAACAAAAATATGTGGTGCTACCACTGCAGCGCTCCGTCATACCTAGCTGGTTTGGCCCATAATCCATCCTGATTTGCGATCGCCAGCTTCATGAGATGACCTCGGGATGCATGTTCTCTGTTGCGTGCCCCTGGGCGTGAGAGTCCTCCAGTGTGCTGTTGCCATGTTCTCGTTTACCTATCTTGGCCATTGTCCGCCTTGGGCAACATGGCCCATGTTCCAGAACGCTCTGATGGATTGTGGAGATGGGATAACCCGGAAAGGTGCATGTGCACTCAGACTTGGCGGCCAAATACCATCTTTCGACTAAATGCGCAAAGTTGGCAATGTCCTTTGTCTTTTGCTCCTCCACCGCATAGGGTGGTAATCGTTCCGTTCAAATGAGATGGATACCTAGTTACTTTGCCACATTAGTTGACGGCCAAGTGGCTGCGCATTTCAGAGCCAGAGTCACACGGCATGCTGTACCATGAGTAATCACATTGGGAAAGCCGATTCTCTATCCTTACCAATCCCCTGGCATGTTGCCTAGCGAAGCATATGTGACTTGTTGGGCCGGCCCATTTCGACGGCTTCGCTCAAGGGATTTGTTTATTCCTTCGTGTTCAATGTCGCAAGCAGCCTCTTGGGGTCTTGCGGTCGAGGTCTCGGTCGCTGGTCGTCGAAACATTAGCGTGTCATGTACGTGGTTCCTCCCGCCAACACAACCATTTATTTACATAGTACCTAGGTAGCGTAGCCCACACACAGGAAGGCCTCTGCCGGACGAACAAGGAGCGGATGTGCAAATACATACCTACTGCACCGTCCTCGCCGCTGTCTATTGTCTCATCCGCACACCGTGACCAAGCCAGCTACGAACGCGGTGCGTTCCTCGACTAGGTATTGTGGTCCATAGCGGCCAGATCCATCCGCGTGAGCGTGCTGCGGCAAGGGGGTAGCGACGTTCGATCGCGGCACAATTGTTCGATTTCAGGTGCCTTCCCAAACTTGGCCTAATGCTCCGTCTCCCCGCAGAGAGGTGTGGCCCTAGCGATGATGTGCGGTCGTGGTGGTGGTCGAAGTAGCCTGTCTGCTTAATCAACCGCTGACATGTCGAAGAGCGCGGTGACTGTGCTGCTGTGGGTGGCCTGTCAGGGAAGCGCTGTCGACTGTTGTTGAATTGGCCTCTGGATTACCTAGCTTTCTGGTACTTGACCTTCCCTCTGCTCGTATTGCGTAGTTCTGTCTCTAGTGGACAGTACGTGCATTGGGCTCCTTTTGCTAGACCAAGGTCGTTCCCCTGCGGTGTTTTCATTGGTGGGATCGGGGCCGACGATTTCGGTACGAATGGAACCATAGCCGAGCACTGCGACAGTCCCGTTCTTGGTCAGCAATGTTGGAAAAAATGGTCTTCTCCAACCAACACATGGCGGGAAGCCAGAATGGAAGTCGGCCGTTATGAGGAGTGGGAATGCTGCCAGAAATGGCCTGAAAACAAACCCCTTGCTGTAATGGGCAAGAGCGCAGCGTCCGTACTACAGCCATCTAGATGCAGGAGCTGCACGATGGTCAGTCAGCAGAGGTTTTTGGTTTTTCAACAGCGACGTCTGCAGGTGCTGCTAGTGTACCTATGTACAGGTGAACGACGCGACAGACGGCCTCTACCTTGGAATGGTGCGTGCTTGTGTGTGGGTGGTAGTAGGTACATACCTGTAGTACAGCATCCCACTCGTGGCTGTGCCTGTAGTAGTAGGGAGGTAGGTACCTACCTACCTACCTACCTGGTAAGGACGCACAATGAGGAAGCGGGTGGGACGGTTGATGGAGGAACACCCCTCCCCCCCCTCTCTCCTTTTTCCTAACAGCACCCTCCCTCTCTTTCTTGGCCCGTCTCTACCTATTTCTCTCTCTCCAGGTTGGCCCGCTTCCATCTCTTCCATCTCGCTGTACCTCCCTGCCTGAGGCGTGAATGCGAGTGAAATGCCCTGCCACCTGGGGCAGGATGGAAAATGGAGAGGAGAGGTACATGGACCAGGCACGCGCCTCATGTACCGGTACGGTCCTTGCAAGTGCCCCGAGGGCCCCATCTTAAGCGGCCGTTTCCTGTTCCTGACTCGCTGAGAACCCATGTCTTTCCATCTCTTCCCAATGTCCCCATATTTCCTTCGCTGGCTGATCCCGCTTTTATTTGCCATGGGCTTCCAGTAGAGATGCTTTCTGATGCTGGAATCCTCTCCGACTTCCTAAAAGTCGGTTTCTGCGATCAGACGCAAGGGAGCTTGTCTTGGGTACCTTGAGATATCCATCAGTCTGTTGCTTTAGCTTCTCTGCTTGGGCCACAGGCGTGCCACCCCGGATCACAAGTCTGCGCGACGTCTGAGGCTACCTACCTACCTGCCTGCCCAATACTGAGGTACATCAACACATACACACCCTACCTACCTTACCTACCTACATTTGAGATTCCCTTTTGACACCTCTGACCTCACTTCTTAATCCGCGTCGATCACCGCGGGGCTCCTTCGTGTGCCTGCCTGTCTGTAACAGTTAACCATTTACCTAACCCTCCCTTCTGTATCCCTATTACCTCTGAAAAGCCGCCCTTCGTCTTCCCGGACGGTCGCCAACCCCAGTCTTTTCTTCACCGTCCCAGTCACAGTCCCAGTCCCAATTCCGCGAGAGGAAACGGGGGGGGGAAAAGACTTTCGCTGCCGGTTTCTCGCTTTCCTCCTCAATTTCACCCTTTTATCCCTCTTGGATGGGCAGCACTGAGAGCCGTCTTCACCTCCATCTTGACGCGTCCTGGAACCCTCCACTCGTCTCGCTGCTTCTTCCCGTCGTTCATGCGGCTGTAAACCGCCGAGCCGGTTCAGAAAACGCACTGCAAAGCTGTACTGTACTGTACGTATCCTCCCACCTGGTTCTCGAGGCCCCTCTCTGCCTGGTCGATCCCGTTGTCCCACACCCCGGAGCTCGGTCTCCTTCACAATGTCATCGAGATCCGTCCTCTACCTGCAGCCACCCTACTTGGTATATCCACGCTACGCTTGCCGCACACCTTCAACTTTGACGAGCATCAGCATTAACCTTCCCAGCAAACCCAGACTTAGCATATTATTCCCAGAGTCTTCGCTTCGCCACCACCACGACATCACTGCCGCATCATTTTCCACAGTACTGAACGTCCACGAGATTACTCCCGAATCGCTTGTCGTTTTTGACAAAGTACATCGCATTCGCCGGTCGCTGCCTAACCCTCTCGACCTCATCTTGGCAGGACGACTTTGACGACAGTGGCCTGCACGCAGACTGCTTGGAATTGAGTCGTATTCGAACAGCAACCGAACCTACGCGCAGTGTTTCGAAAGGGCGAGTAGATGGGAACGAGTTGTTGGGAGCCGAACCGAACGAAGGACGTAACGCTCGTACGCCGAGTCGTTGGTCAAACGTCGCCGACGCCAGAACACTGTATCGACGTCGATTCTCGATTTGTCGACGCCGGCCAAACAAATCGTCAATCTTGAGGCTTCACCTCCATCCCTTCTCACCGACCATGGCGCATGAATTGGACGGCATTTTCGCAGAGCTGGGCATTTCGCAATACCTAGGTATCTTTCTTGAGCAAGGTTTCGACACATGGGAGACGATTTTGGACATTACAGAGTCCGACCTGTCAGTGCACCATGTGGTTGGTCGTCTACTTCATCCGCGAGGCTAACAGAGACTCTATCAGGGATGCGCTTGGGGTCAAACTAGGACACCGACGTGTAAGCTAAAGAATTGTGCTATGAATTGACGGAAACTGACGAACCTGTTCAGAAATTGCAAAGGCGCATTGCCAATTCCCGAGGTCTTGCCCCCGATGCGTCGCTCATTTCGCCCACTAGAGCAACCGCCGAGGAGCCCAAGCCTGAGGTTCAACGGTCAGAACAACCTCGACTTGAGGTGAAGGACGGTCCTGTCGTTACCAAGCGCAAGTATCGCCGCCATCCCAAGGTTCGTACCGAACCCGTTCAATTTGCACCCCTGTGCGCGAATATCGCTGACGATGTGGTAGCCCGATGAGAACGCACCAGAACGGCCGCCCTCGGCTTATGTGCTGTTCTCTAACAGTAAGTTTTCCAACGCCAGTAAACGGCCTTTGTCCCGCGCTTTAGCTAATGGGTGTACAGAGATGCGCGATGATCTCAAGGGCCGAAACCTAACCTTCACTGAAATAGCTAAACTTGTGGGAGAGCATTGGCAGAACCTGACGCCGGGTGAGAAAGAGCCTTATGAGACATCAGCTCTCAAAGCAAAGGAAAAGTACAACCACGACCTGGCTGAGTATAAGAAGACTGCAGAGTATAAGAAATATAATCTTTACCTGCAAGACTTCAAGGCGAGGCAGGCGTCTGCCAGTCAAGGTATGTCCTCATTCGCCTCCTAGCCGTCGTTGTGAGGCTGACTTTGATGCAGCAAAAGAGTCATCTAAACGTCAGAAGCTGGACACTGGCGCCCGGCTGCAAAACGGTAGTGCAAGCGCGACACCGGGTAGCCTGAGCAGCACCGGGAGTGGCACTGAAAGCCACCAAGGGAGTGAGCCGCCTCCGAACCGTAAGCAGCGAGTCGGTTCAGTGGTATCGGTGTCTGAGTCTCAATATTCGACAGCTGTCCCGACGCCAATTTCGCACCATGTCGCAGACGACGCGGTGCATTCCCCCACCAGCACTCAATTCGACCGAGAGAGCTTGCACTCAACAAGCCCCCGTGCGTCCCAGAATCGTAGTCGTCGCCCGACATGGACGGATACCCCTCTCAGCACAGAGATGGCTGGGCCAACGACTCATTTGCCGTCACTGTCGGATATGTTCAGCAATGGGCGGGGGATGAATGGAGTGTCGAGATCTCCCGAGGCCAATGGATTTAGTGGCTTCGCACCACCTCAGCACCCGGGCCCTTCGGTTCCACCGCCACTAAAGCACGAATATTCGTCGACAGGAAGCTCCGCGTCGTCCGGCTCGTATCCTCGCACGCCAAGTGAATCTTCGCTCCCGATCCATGCCTTATTATCCAACAAACTCCCACTGGCTTCATCGTACGAGCTGCAGCCATCTGCTTTCACAGCCGGTCCTATGACGCTGTCGGATCAGAAGCCAGTTTTTACCGGTCAACCGCAGGGCTCCCATGGGGCTATGAATGGTACACACAATGACCCTCTGCATAGCTTTCAGCCGAAGCTAATAAGGTTTCAAGGTTACCACTCGCCGCCACCTGTCTTGCTGCGCTTCCAGTCGAGTTCCTCATCAGGAACAGAAGGATCGATTGCGTCTTCGCACGCATCTTCCCATGCGTCTTCGCACGCATCTTCCCATGCGTCATCTCACGCGTCGTCTCAGACCTCACTTGGGGTCCAAGAGAGAAGCGATCCGAAGCTCGATGGAATGAGCGCTTTGGTGCGAGCTGGCGAAATCGTTAACCGGCGCGTTCAATGAGAGCTGCGCAATATCTACGTAATACCCATTTTCATGGACGCTAAAAAGGCTCTCAAAGCTGGCGGCATGTCGGTTCCGTCTTCGACATTTTGCTTCGAACTGTCGGTTATTTACTGTTGGCGGGGTGTGGTCGATGGGATGAGCGCGATCGCCAAAACAAGCCGCAAGGCTCAAGTTGGTATGTTTGAGTATTTGAATACCCTCATGGATTGGCATCTTGCTGGACATCGTTTCGGAATCTTATTTTTAATGGCGGCGTTTTTCGGAAAACCTTGACCGGCGTTTGGGTTGTGCGGACACGGCATCTTTTCTTCCCGCCCTGACAGGGTTATGAGCTGCGTGGCACGACCTGACGATACGGTTACCGTGGGATATAGGAATGGAACAGGTGATGCATGATACAAAAAGATCTCTAACAGCTAGAGATTACCCTCCCCCCCCCCAAAATTTTTACAAGTAGCGGCATGCGGGGGACAGCCTTGAATAAAGAGAATCGCAAAGAGTATTTCTAAAACAAAGTCAATGAAGCGCGACTAACGTACGGAGTATGAGGAAGATGGTTGGAGCTGGAGCGATATGACGTCAAACCCGAGGGTCTATTTCCAATCTCTCCAATATCAAACACTGACCACGACGAAAATACCCAAGTATGGAAAAACGCTCACCAATCTCGATTGGATGGCCAGTCAATGCCAACTGAGGTACTTATCCAAGGCTGTCTCTTTTGAAGTCGTACATAATGGTAGATATTAGTCTAACACAGTTGGGAAGATACGGTATAAGCATCATGTCCAATACCCGATACAATAGCAGGGTGTGGCGTGCCTCCAACGTCATCATGTAGTCAATCATTTTGGCCTTGTAACCCCCCCCCCCCCCCCCACACCCGGACCAAATCCCGGTTTGCTTTGGCAGGATAGGATGGGTTTCTCCGTGAGGCGGGGACTGCGCGTTTCTCAACCCAATCGCCGGCAGGTGGGGACGGCGGGGAATGTCAAAACAACGACATGGCCGGTGGTGGCTGCAGCTGGTTGGTGCCTGCGACGCGCAGGTTGCACTCCACGAACCGGCCCAGATGCGCGAGGGAAGGTCGGATAACCATGCATCAGTAATCGCACTTACGTGGACGCAAGTCGCGCGCGTGCAAAGACTGCCCGTTTAGTCTTTGCGCAACGACGAGAATGAACCCGCCTGATTCGGCTCACAACCAGCCGCGGCAGATCTGACATCCTATACTCATTCACGATAGAGCGGGATCGACCTAGGATAGAGTTGCAACATGCATGAAGACACGCCAATGCATAGGGACAATGTCAGGAACCGTCTATATCTCTCGGAGCCTTTCCACCTTGGTTCGATGACATGACTGTGCAGGCTCGAGATGCAGTAGTAGTGCTTCTGTTGGAAGCAACCCCTGGCAACAGTTGATTGGGTTTGCCTTGCTCTTTTTAGTGCTGTGTCGAACTTCGCTCTTCTGTGGGCTGGACCAGCCCATTGGGAAACATGACTCGATCCCAGATCTCGAGATGTTGGGTAACCGGGCTTGTCCGCTCGTCGCCAAAGTCCAATGGGAATAACTACTGGTTCCCGTGTGGAAGCCGGCCCTTCTTAAGGCGACTAAGACGGATGGAGCACTACCACCAGCTGGATAGATTTGCGCATGTACAAGGCAATAGATGGTCGGGCCGTCGACTCACAACTCCTCTTATGCTGGTCCAGTTTCTTTTTCTCCCCATTCATTACATAAGACATCAGACTAGACTCCCTTCCCAGCTCAAGCCGCTCGGAATGTCAGAGAGGCTTCAATAAGAATTCTTTGCCGCCCAGTTCATGGTCAAACGTACCCAACCGTACAGAAGAACACAAAAGCCAACGTGTCGTCGTTAAACAAAATTAAACGCCCGGCCCCGGCTATACAAACATAGTCGCGAGTCTGATCCAGAGTTTCTCCTTTCGAAAAAAAAAAGTATCCGGTTCATCCTACTCCGCCCCCGTGATCTCAGCAGTCCAGTCTTTGCGGATGTTTAGTTCCGTAAGCTCAGGCGTCTTCTCGATGACCAAACCCTTCTCGTTAGCGAGATGCAGCAGACTGATAAAGCAGAAACTCGTCGAGATGTCCTCCATCATCTGCTTGGGGTAGACCGAGTGCAGACCATTCATGACCTCGGTGAATCTCAGTGATGTGTCCTTGGACGTTGCTTCGGGCGTGGCGGCTGCGGTATCGTCAGGCGGCGGCGGAGAATCCTGGTATCGGAATTAGTACACATACTGCAGCGCGAACACAGACCCAGAGGACCACTTACACCATCCAACTGTTCCAGGCCCATGCCCTTCCAAATCTCCTCTTTCAAGCGCCGGACGTCCACCCTCTTGGCCACCCGTGCGTACTGCACGTAATCCGGCCGGAGACGGCGAGTTTGCGTAACAAGGGTCGTCCCGAAGGCACCGGTCAGAGCATTGGTTGCAGCATCGCCGCCGAGCAGAGCTGTCAAGCCAGCTGCTTCATTGGAACCAGCGTCACCCTCGGCCATGGGCGAGAAATGCTCACGGGCATCCGCAAACTCATCGTCCTCGTCCTCCAGACCTCCAGCGAAAGGAAGAGCGTCATCCTGGAAGAAGTTGGCGTCGTAGTCTCCTTCCGGCAACGGTGTCTCCTCCTCGCTTTTCATCGGTGCCTTTTGCTGTGCCCAGAATGCCTCATCCATCTCGCCTTCTGGCACATCCCTCTCAGGCCCAGCAGTGCCAAACATACCACCCCTGTTGCTCAAGACTCGCCGTCTGCTAAGG
The DNA here is from genome assembly GCA_030867305.1 of Colletotrichum zoysiae. NCBI lineage: Eukaryota > Fungi > Ascomycota > Sordariomycetes > Glomerellales > Glomerellaceae > Colletotrichum > Colletotrichum zoysiae. Next base: position 10,157 of record MU842980.1, on the reverse strand, counting down.
CGAGCCTTGGGCTTGAGGAAGAGGTTGAGAAGCGACTTGGAGTTGAAGTGCTTGTCGTCTGGCAGCAGGTTGCGTGACTTCGATTTCCAGTCTTTCTTGGGCATGGAGATGGCCGAGTTGCTGGAGGCCTGAGTGAACAGAACATCGGCCAAGCTCTGGTCGAGTGGCGCAGAGAAGTCGATTTCGAAGGGCTCCTTCTCCTTTCGCACGCGGGCGGGGCCTGCGGGCTTGTTGACATCCTTGATCTTTCGGATTCTCCAGTGCTCAGCACTGGACCAGTTCTTCTGCAAGGCCTGGTCAAAGTAACCGAGGATATCCTCATGCATCTTGTCGGCACTTTGTGCGTGGGACATTGACACGACAAAATCACCGTCGCGCTGATCGAGCATTTCTATGCCATCGCCTCCAGCAGCATCCTCGCCAAGGCCGGCGTCGTAGACTCGCATCTGCGGCTCAAGTGCAGCTTCCCTCGCCCAAGCCTCGCCGCCCTCACCGAATGCGACGTCCGCACCGATTTCGAAGCCGCCGAGGCCAAGATCGTCGTCGTCGAAGCCCGCCGCGTTTTCGCCGTCAATGAACATACCAGAGTTGTCTCCGAGCAGGTCCGGGGACTTGTCCTTGTCCTGGTCTCCTCTCCAGTCCTCCGGCGCCTTGAGAAAAGGAATATCCATAGACCCTGAAGGGTTGCCAAGGTCAAAGTTCTTTAAGGACGGACAGACGTCCAGCTCGTCGAGGCGACCCAAGTCGGGGAAGAACTTGGCACCCAATGCTCCAAGGTCAATTTCAACGTCTTCCGTGTTTTCTTCCTCTTGCTCTTGTTCTTCTTGTATCGCTGATGCATCTTGCATCTCGGTGTCCTCGTCCTCAGCCTCGTCGTTCTTCTTTCTTGTTTTGGAGGTATGCGCGTCGCCGACATCATCGCTGCTGTCAAAGACGATACGTCCCTGCGCATCGATCATGAGATGGTTGAGAAGCAGGCCCTTGGCACCGCCTTCGTCGAAGTCGGCCGAAGTCTTTTTGAAAAGAGGGTCTACGGCGAACTCTAGTTCGAACTTCTTGAGCTGGAGCGAAGAGAAAGAAGGCGCGAGGGTCGCTTCGGAGGATCGCTGGGTCTGGTGGAGTTAGCATTTCGTCATGGACAGTGAGCTTTCACGCATACCTTTCGCTTCGGCTTCTTCGTCACGTTACCGTTCTCGTCAACCTCCTCCTCGCTCTCTTCACCCTCAGCATCGTCGCCTTCCTTGCCTTTTTTCTTGTTGTTGCTGTCCGCAAGACCACTCAAAAGCTTGCCGGTCTCGGTTGCGACACTGTCGACTCTGCTAGTGTAGATCTTTACACAGCCGTCTAACGTGCAACTGGCCTTCTGAAAGTTGACTCCGTCACCCTCCTTGAGCAAGGACATGTCGTGGAAGTAGTCGATCAGTGCGAAGTTCCATGAGTTGTTTGCGTTGATCTTGTTGTCCGTTGCCATCTTCATCCATTCTTCGAAGTTGGCGAGAATCGGGACACGCTTCATAGGCGTGACAGCGCTTCCGCTAACGACGAAACCCTCGTCATCGTCATCAACAATCTGCCTACCACGGCTTCCGCGGGCGTGTGGTGTCTTGGGGTTCGAGCCCGGTGTGTCATTCTCAAGGTCTTCCAAGCTGCCGTTGTTCCTGCGCAAAGGCGTCGCAGCGGCTGCCTTCAACTCGTTGCGCTGGCGCTCGTGGAATGCATGGCGCGAATGCGCTCGCCGCGCCTTCTCTTCTGCATCATCGTTGAGGGGGATTCTGGATGATGTTTAGTCCCGTTGCTAGGCAATGTCATATCTCGGCGAGACGGCAAGGTCACAAACATACTTGACTGGTGAGTTCTTGAACGGCGATGTATTCATCGACCCGGACGTCGCTCTGACGCTACTGGCGCGCGATACTTGGGCGACTCGAGGCATCTTTGTGTTGTTGACACTGAGGCTGTCGTCAGATTTGTTGATTGTTGCTGTGCTGTGCTCTGAGCCCCGGCCTTGTGTTTACTTTCCCCACCAAGCACGCCCCAAGCGACGGGACGCGAAACAACAATAAAGGGCTTTATTTTAGCCTGAAATATCAGGGGCCAAATCCGTCCGTCCGTCCTATCGGGCCGGCGCGGGGAAACCTGGAATTACTGTGTATGACTGATCCGTTTCGTCTAAAACTCGGCGCCATTACCAGCACGTGACGCAATTCGGTCTCTGCTGGTTACTGTTCTCTTGCAGTTGCCGTTCCAATCGGCCCCCTCTCTTCGAGTTGCCGCTTCGATTGATACACAGCCACGTTGCTGACAGTTAGCCTGTGCCTTAGTTGGGCGTTGGCTTGTTTCAACCAGGGCACTGCTTGCGGACTTTGCCAAGGAACCTGCGACGCTCCCCGGCTTTTCGCGTGCCAAGGCAGGTTTTCGCGGGCTGCCTCCCTCAGATCTCAATGAGGCGTACCTACATGAATATGAAGAGCGCTGTGCATTTTCGCACTTCAGCTCAAACCCGCCGTAGCCTTTTTTTCTCGTATGTATTGCGATTCTGTTGAGAAACACACATTCCTCTTTGCGCAGCGGAACGAGCGCCATTACACGGACGCCAACACAAGTGCGATCTGCCATGGCTTCGGATGAGCCAATTGCATACCAGGTTTGACGTCAGCATGCCAGCGGACTCCAAGCTTCGAGGGGGAGGCCTCCGTTTGCGGCCATTCTATGCGACCGTCTTTCTGATATCCCTTTTGGCATTGTGGTCCCTTTTGGCCAAAACGACCGAGAGGCAACTTCGCCTACAAGACACCTCACCCCTCACCAGACGATCCGAGTTCACATCATGCCGCGATGTCCACCGCGCCGACGACCAGTGTGCCTTTGTCAAGGCACACTGCACCGATGATGAGCCTGGCCTCTTCTCTTACCTGACGCTTTATTACTGCGGTCTTGCCAAAGCCCAGTCCCTGGCCTTCGTTATCCTCGTTTGCTGGCTCGGCTTGCTCTTCACTACCATCGGCATCGCCGCGAGTGATTTCTTCAGCGTCAACCTCAACACCATCTCTGCCATCCTGGGCCTCAGCGAGAGTCTAGCTGGCGTCACATTCCTGGCCTTTGGAAATGGCTCTCCCGATGTCTTCAGCACCTTTGCGGCCATGGGCTCCAATAGCGCCAGCATGGCGGTTGGAGAGCTGATCGGCGCAGCGAGCTTCATCACCGCCGTGGTAGCCGGCTCCATGGCGCTGGTCCGCGAGTTCAAAGTGGGGAGGAAGACCTATGTCCGAGACCTATCCTTTTTCATCGTCGCCGTATGCTTTACCATGCTGTTCCTGGCCGACGGCCACCTGCATCTATGGGAATGTATAACGATGATTTGCTACTACATGTTTTACGTGGTTACCGTTGTTACCTGGCATTGGTATTCAACGAGGCGGAGTCGGCAGCGGGCCCGTGAAGCAGCAGCACGAGGCCATGTATATGGAGCGGTGGGGCATCTCAGCGACGAACTGGCCCCGGAGCCGTATCGGGATGACCCCGACGAAGAGGACCGCTGCGTGACGCCTGCGGCCGCCTCTACCACCAGGGACGTTGGCATGCTGGAAGCTGGACCAAGAATTGAAGTTGATGGTTATGCTGAAGAAGAAGACGAGGCGGAGGATAGCGAGCATGGGCGGCACGTAGTGGCGGAGATGGCAAGCAGCATGCGAGTGCTGCGACCTAGAGGCAGACGTCGCAATACTCTCACGCCTATCCGCCCTAGTTTGGTCGGTGCCTTAGAGTTCCGATCAACTCTCGCACAGTTACAGAAGGAAAGCAACCACAGAATGCGGCCGATGCATGGCCGGGCATACTCAGTCAACCATCTCGGGGGTGCCAGCGAAACAAATACGATATTGGGGCCGCCCTCCGACTCGGGAAGATACACAATCGGTGGGCTTGAAGAGTTCGGGCAGAATAGGAATCGTGCCTTGTCATCTGGCGACGTTCCGGGTTCTGTCGTCAGCCGAGATCCCTCCCCTTGGCGTTTTCCCCCTTCAGCGGCCCACGCCAATCCGATCCAACAGGTCAAGGCCCAAGACGCTAGGCACCGAAGTCGATCGCCGGCTTTCAAAATCGGTGGCAATTTGGCACCTCCCCCGGTTGACATGGCACTACCCCAACGTCAAGATTCGGGCGGCAGCGATGCCATCGAGCCTCGACCGTCCCCCGGTGGGCTGCTGACACTCCAAATACCAAGTCGGCGCGGAAGCTTCAGCGACAGATCCTCACCTGTGTCGCCTTTCCCTGGCTATACAGAGTCGCCTCTTGCCCTGACGCCGGCTGTCCAGAATGAGCAGGCCGACTATTTCACGTCGCCTGGCGTAGCTCGCCTGGAAGTTCCTTATGCCCCTTACGAAATGGCCATTCCTAAGCCAGTGAGGTGGTGGCCATACGCAATCTTACCCCCACCACACATATTTTGGGCAACGCTGTTCCCGACTTTGCTGGGCTGGAAACAGAAGAGTCATTGGGACAGATTTGTCAGTGCAATCTCTGTCCCGAGCATCTTGCTGCTGGTTTTGACGTTACCGGTGGTGGAAAACGAGAGCGCCGAGGATTCCTTAGATGAAATTGCTGCGGATCCGTTCATGCGGGAACATGCTCATTGCGATGCTATGGCTCCAGCAGCTGCCCACGGGGGTATTGAGGGAGAGACGGAGTGGCAGCGCTACAGACGGAGCACCATGACACATTCTCGGGTGCATTCTGTGCATTCCATTGACCAGTCGCCAAAAGACTACTCTCCGAAGGGCTCTCCAGCGCTCATAGCAATCGACTCCCCGAATGGTGCGCGAGTGGCGGCGGAAATACATCCACAACATACCAAAAAAGGAGCATCGTTGCCCTCGGAAAGCAGCCTTCTCGTTGTCGACGATTCCGGCCAGTGGAACAGATGGCTTGTCGCAATTCAGCTTTTCACCGGTCCTGTATTTGCCGTCATCATATTATGGGCGAATATGAAAGAGGACCTCGATCAACCATACAAGACCCTTGTTAGGCTCGTTCTCTATACACTCGTGGCGTCTGCGGTACTACTGGGATTTCTGCTGTTGACGACAAGCCCCGATAAGAGGCCCAAGTATCACTTCCTGCTGTGCTTCATGGGATTTATAATTGCCATCGCCTGGATCTCCACTATTGCTGGCGAAGTGGTTGGCGTCCTGAAAGCCTTTGGAGTGATCTTCGGCATCTCGGAAGCACTTCTCGGGCTGACCATCTTTGCAGCGGGGAACAGTGTGGGTGACCTGATTGCCGATATCACCGTTGCCCGGCTTGGATTTCCCGTCATGGCTCTGTAAGTTCCCCCGTGGGCCGGTTTGTTCATGGCCATGCTAACAACCCATCAGATCCGCTTGCTTCGGCGGCCCTATGCTTAATATCCTTCTTGGTATTGGCATCGGCGGCGTTTACATGATGGTTCAGGCTGCCAATCATCGGCACAAGAAGCACCCAGACAAGCCATTCAAATACCACTCGTATGAAGTCCAGATCGGAGGGACATTGATGATCTCTGCTATCACTTTGCTTCTTACCTTACTGGCCCTCTTGATCATTGTTCCGATCAACAAATGGACGATGTCACGCAAAATAGGATATGGACTGATCGCCCTGTGGATGGTTAGCACCATTGTCAACGTCGTTGTTGAGTTGACGGGGGTTTGGGCCGATGTGTCCTATTCTTTGACCTTTTAGCATTATCATTATCTCCTTGTAAGCGTACGTACACGAGGCCGCATCAGTATTTGTGCCGGTATGTTACACACATACGTATACCCCAGCACAGTGTGCGACGAGAAACATGAAATTCTACGTCTTTTCTCTGTATAGACAGTCTTTACCTTGGGAGTACAAATGGTGGGCACCAGGAAACCAAGTATATATATATTCAATCCACAAACTTTCTGCCGCACCATGATCTTGATGACAAGTCTCTGCGATACATCGGTTGTTTCCTTCCGCTATTGGTCTTCCCAAGGACTAACATGCCTGAAGGGGGGCGAGTATCGTTTCAGTTAGCGAGCAGACTATTGACGTTGGTGAACTGTTCCAAGGCACGGTCCGACGTTGCGCACGTCGAAGACCATCTGATCTGATGTGTTCGTTTCGCACGGGATTGGGACGCGTCGTATCTGTCCTCCTCGAGGAGAGGCATTCACAGCCGAGCTGCGACTGCTCATGAAGACGAACTTCATAAGCTCCTCGCAATGTGGAACACAGGGCTTCATCTGGCGTGTTTGCTCTCTCAGCTCGGGTGCGTATTCCAGGCTATGTCATTTGGGTCGGCTGTATTTCTGTGACCTTGTGCCTGTAGGAGAGTTGGGCTTCGTGTTATGAGATCGTGGGATCTTATCCATGCCACAACGGCGAGTGAGAGATATATAAGACATCAGTGTCGGCCACAACCTTTTGGTTTCCTCTCCAAGATACCAAGCTGTCGATTCCATATCCCCTTGGCAAGTCATTGCGCAAACCCATCAACTCAAGATCAATCTTGTTCGGCCAGAAAATTTCCCTGTCATCAGCAACCCCCAAGAACAAAATGGGAGGCTTCGACAAAGTAACCGATCTGGCCAAGCAGCTCACCGGCAAAGAACAAACCGGACAAGGCCAACAGAGCCAACAGGATTCATCCCAGACCGCTGGCAGCAATCAGCAATGGGCGGATGTTGGTCTGGAGGCCAAAAAGGTCTTCGCCAACTACCAAGCTGACCAAGCCGCCGGCAAGGGTTCAGAGTACAGTGATATTGGCGGCGTTGCCCAGAAGGCGTTTTCTACTTACAACAGCGGCGAGGAGAAGAGAGATCTTTCTGATATCGGGAAGCAAGTTGCCGCCGGTTTCAGTGGCGGCGAAGAAGTTGACAAGGCCCGTAGCTCAAGTGAGGTCAGAGATGGCACGTCTCAAGGTGACGGAGACCAGAGCAATATGGGGGCGAGCGAAAGTAACGTTAATGACGGGGATGGAATGAGGAGCCAGAAATCCCCGAGCGATCCACTGCACTCTACGGCGACAGAGGCGAAAACGGGTTCAACGCGTGAGAGGTTCTCGGAACAAGGCACGCCCTACAAGGCGGCAGGACTTGGATCGCCAACTGGGCGAGACGCCCAAGATGACACCACGTTCGAAAAGGGCGACTTGGACGAAGACGAAGGTGTTTACACTGGCGGCCAGGTTAAGGGACGGGAGGCTACGACTGGCACAGCGGACAACCAAGGCAAGAAAAAGAACCACACGACTTGAGCCACCCCTTCGTCCTCTTAAGGCTAACACCGACTTTGACAGGACCCAACACCAAGAGGGCCGTATCCACCCGTGAAGAGGAGGGTTCTCTCGAATCGTCCGTTGACAACGGGGTAGGTTTTGACAATTTGATGCAGGCGGCTTTGCTAGGTTAACTGACCAGATGGTGTTCTCAGGGCAAGACGGCGTACTCGGGTCGCTCGAATGAGTGGGAAGAGTGAGTCACTCGTGACCGACATGTTTCATTAACAGAGAGGCGCAGCTGGATGTGGGACGCTCCTTATTTCCATGCCCGCCTAACTAGATCACAATAAACCGCGATATATGTCCTTCCCAACAGATACGTCTTGCAAAGTTGCCATGCTCTCTATGACATGTTTGCCCAGAACAAGAGGACCAATGTGACAAGTCCAAGTGGATGACCAGGCCCAATCACCGAATCGGTACGGTGCACGACCTCCCCTGTGCCGCCCCGAGTCCATCATCAGACCCGAAGCACACATCCCTGCTCGGCCGCGCCAAAGGGGGTGTTTGTTCAGACTGGATGGGCTACGATCGACCACGGCCTAGCGTTGCGTTAGTGCTCTCTGGCCCGCCGGAACCAATCGTCCCTTGCGCCTCTAGTGACTTCCAAGGCAGGCCAGGAACCTTGCAGAGGCCATGATGTCTTCATCCAAGGTGCCTGAACATGGAATATAGTGTGACCACGTTCCTGGGACCGCAATGTAAACAAGTAGATTCGTCATTGAGCACTGCCACAGCTTGCGTGGACGGGCAGCCGGGGTGGTTTCAAATGCGATCACCCTCATCTCGGCTCAACGCCAACGGTCTCAATACGGAGGGCCCAAATTTAAACGTGAAGAGCAAGCTGTCCTCAGCATCATAAGGCCAACGTTAACATTGGAAGAATGACAGATTGCCATTGGTGTTAGTCACTCTGTGAGATCTGTCAGTTGGAGGAACTGCCAGGTTCAGTCGGCGCGGTACCGACCCCATTGTCGAATCACATGCGTCAGTGCCAGTCGTAAAAAGGTCAATATATTGTTTTTGATCGAGGATATAAAGCAAGGGCGGCATCTCCATCCATGGGAGTTGCTGTTTGTTAGTTCCTTGCACCTGCAGCTTCGAACCCAATCAGGCCCATTCACCCCACCGACCAGAGACCCTTGAGCAGCAAAACAGCCCCCCCCATTTGCCCCGCCATCCCAGAAGCAACCCCGCGCCGTGCCTGCCACATCCCGAAAAGAGCTCCGTCCGACCTTCTTCCTGACCGCCTCCTTTCCAGAAAGAATATCCTTTCTGGTGCGTGTGTGTGCATTCCCAAGGGACCTTGACCCGATTTCTACCCAAGCCGTTGCGCTCTCGACCCGACCTCTTTTGTCTGCGCATTTACAGATCAATTTGTCGCAATGGCCACCTCCCTCCCCAGTTACCCTGCTCTTGAGGATCGTCCTCTTCGCAACACCATATGTCTCTTTGACGTTGACGGCACTCTCACTCCCGCCCGTCTTGTAAGTTTCGATACCCTTCTCCCAACTCGAGCGCTCGCTTGCGCTGCACTACCTCCTCCCCCCCGAAAGCTCTCCCGACCCAAGCTGACTCTTGTGCCCTCCTCGTCTAGCGCGCCTCCCCCGAGATCCTCGAACTCCTCGCCCGCCTCCGCCAAAAGTGCGCCATCGGCTTCGTCGGCGGCTCCGACTACTCCAAGCAGCAGGAGCAGCTCGGCGACGCCTCCACGCCCGTCACCGCCCTCTTTGACTTCTGCTTCTCTGAGAACGGCCTGACCGCCTTTAAGCTCGGCCAGCCCCTCGCCTCCAACAGCTTCATCAAGTTCATCGGCGAGGACCAGTACAAGGAGCTTGTTAATTTCGCCCTACACCATATCGCCGACCTCGACATCCCTATCAAGCGCGGCACCTTTATCGAGTTCCGTAATGGCATGATTAACATCTCGCCTATCGGCCGTAACGCCTCCACCGCCGAGCGCCTGGCCTTTGAGGAGTACGATAAGGTCCATAACATCCGCCACGACTTCGTCGCCAAGCTGCGCGAGCGCTTCGGCCACCTCGGCCTGACCTTCTCCGTCGGCGGCCAGATCTCCTTCGACGTCTTCCCCGCCGGCTGGGACAAGACGTACTGCTTGAAGCACCTCGAGAATGAGGCCAAGAAGGAGGGCGGCATTAAGTACGAGCAGATCCACTTCTTTGGCGACAAGACGTTCGAGGGCGGCAACGACTACGAGATCTACGTCGACGAGCGCACCATTGGCCACTCCGTCAACGGTCCCGAGGACACCATGCGCATCGTCAAGGAGACCTTTGATTTGTGAACCGCGCCGGCGGACTGCAAGCTGTGAGGCGGGCGCGGGGCGAGCGACCTACGGGTTTGAGAGAGCTGGGCCTGGAAACGGTCCGACAAAATGAGGTTTTTTTTTTCTTTCTAAAGAAGGATGAATATGATGGGCTAGCTTCTAGAGTTGTGCTATATGTAACACAGGGGGGGAACAGGCCTCTCTGCGTTGTCGGCGAGCAGCGGAATGACCTCTCGCGGCTTGGGATTTCAGTAGAGCGACTGGGAACGAATCACAATGACCAAAGACGCCGCATGATTCGCCCAAATGTGATAATCTTTAACAAGCAGAACATGGGATCCAGTAACACACACGCAGACGCTGCTTTGTTGACATGTAAATATTTCAACTATAGATAGTATCATCATCAAGTTGCCGCCGGGTGCCCTGTTCCCTGTCTCCGGCTCGCCTGAAATGTTGAGAGAAGAATGTTTAGATATCCAAGAGAAAGAGGAAGAAAAAAAGAGGAAAAGAGAAGGAGACATGGGGTGTAAATAAAAACAGTTGTTTGCCAGCTCCAGAAAAAAAGAGAAAGGGGGGGGG